>JALPQI010031058.1:0-94932 GCA_025490895.1 Thaumatotibia leucotreta
AAACAATATTGCTTTGCTCTTCCGCGATACAGAATGTGTAGCTAATTAGTGTAACCCGCTATAATTACTTGCGTATTTTTTGCATGCAATTAATTTTCCCACCCTCCCGCCGCAAAAATAAATACGCAAATAACTATAACAAACCACCACCAATAACACTATACTCGACACGTGTTTCGCCTCTCTACGAGGCATCATCAGGAGTTGACGATGTTGTCGGTCTGGTGTCCGGCAACAGAATGAGCTGTCCTGTCTGGTCGGCCATATTTATAACCTCACCCTGACCCCGCCCCCTACCCCCCTTCTCCCCCCCTGGCAACGGAAAAAATTCGTAATAACGGCGATGACGCAACATTCAGCTGCTCGTTAATAATTACACCTCTACCGTTGTACCTAACTATTTCCAATTGTTCCAGAACGTTCAAACGTAAACCTTTATCACAAACGTGCAGAACATTAAAAGAGTGGTCCTCAGATAAACTATGGCCACTCTCTATCAAATGCTTCGCGAAATTTGAACGTTCTGGATGGTTATGCCTATAAGATGTAACATGCTCCTTATACCTTGTGTTAAAATTACGGCCCGTTTGCCCCACGTACACCTTATTACAATCATCACAAGTTAGCTTATACACACCAGACTTCTTGCCCGTCTCAATTTGATCTTTGCCGTTACAAAGTTTTGAATGTAACGTATTGTTTGTCTTAAAAGCAACATTAATATTATTAGACTTCAAAACTTTGTAAATATCATCTGATAGTTTGCCAACATACGTAATGCTTGCCTGAAATTTCTTGGTGGGTTCAGACGGCCGTGCAGCATACAACATATTATTGATCATGCCATTCTGTTTCTTTCTGATTATACCATCCACAACTGACTTATCGTAGCCGTTAGAAACCGCCAAGTGATAGATGTTATTCAATTCTAGTTGATAATGGTCATCAGAAAGAGGCACAGTCAACAATCTATGCACATAACAATGAAAAGCCGCTAACTTATGTTGCCACGGATGTATAGAAGAAGCTGGTATAACTGCGTCAGTCTGTGTAGGCTTACGGAAAATTCGGAAATCGTGTCTGTTATTAACCCTTGTGATCGTCAAGTCCAGGAAATTAAGTGAATTGTCTTGCTCTAATTCTTTCTTAAACTTAATTTTCGGGTGCTTGTTATTAACCTCAGTAAAAAATGCATCCAGCTGTGTCACACTGCCCGTCCAACAAATAATTAAATCATCCACGTACCTAAAATAATACAAAATATCCCTATTACCTACAATATGCTGGTTTTCAAAGTCATCCATAAAAATATCAGCCATTAAAGGACTCAATGGTGAACCCATAGCCAAACCATCATTTTGCAGGTAATATTGACCCCCAAATCTAAAATAATTTTGTTTCATACAAATAGCAGTGAGTTGCAATAATTCATCCACCTCTCCCGGATGCAGCCGCTGTCTTTCAAACATACCACGAAGGATGTCCAATGTTTCGACATACGGTACATTTGTAAATAAACTGTCTACATCCAACGAAAGAAGGATAGCATTCTCAGGCAAGTTAATACCCTTGATCCTCTCTACTAGATCTAAACTATTCTTTAAACAAAACTTAGGCCGAAATTGGGATTTATCTCTAATAATGCAATTCAATCTCAATTCAATAATTTTAATTTAATTAATTTTAATTAATTTTAATTGCAATTCATACTTGGGTGCACCAACTTATAATTTAGCAAAGAGATTGAATTGCATTATTAGAGATAAATCCCAATTTCGGCCTAAGTTTTGTTTAAAGAATAGTTTAGATCTAGTAGAGAGGATCAAGGGTATTAACTTGCCTGAGAATGCTATCCTTCTTTCGTTGGATGTAGACAGTTTATTTACAAATGTACCGTATGTCGAAACATTGGACATCCTTCGTGGTATGTTTGAAAGACAGCGGCTGCATCCGGGAGAGGTGGATGAATTATTGCAACTCACTGCTATTTGTATGAAACAAAATTATTTTAGATTTGGGGGTCAATATTACCTGCAAAATGATGGTTTGGCTATGGGTTCACCATTGAGTCCTTTAATGGCTGATATTTTTATGGATGACTTTGAAAACCAGCATATTGTAGGTAATAGGGATATTTTGTATTATTTTAGGTACGTGGATGATTTAATTATTTGTTGGACGGGCAGTGTGACACAGCTGGATGCATTTTTTACTGAGGTTAATAACAAGCACCCGAAAATTAAGTTTAAGAAAGAATTAGAGCAAGACAATTCACTTAATTTCCTGGACTTGACGATCACAAGGGTTAATAACAGACACGATTTCCGAATTTTCCGTAAGCCTACACAGACTGACGCAGTTATACCAGCTTCTTCTATACATCCGTGGCAACATAAGTTAGCGGCTTTTCATTGTTATGTGCATAGATTGTTGACTGTGCCTCTTTCTGATGACCATTATCAACTAGAATTGAATAACATCTATCACTTGGCGGTTTCTAACGGCTACGATAAGTCAGTTGTGGATGGTATAATCAGAAAGAAACAGAATGGCATGATCAATAATATGTTGTATGCTGCACGGCCGTCTGAACCCACCAAGAAATTTCAGGCAAGCATTACGTATGTTGGCAAACTATCAGATGATATTTACAAAGTTTTGAAGTCTAATAATATTAATGTTGCTTTTAAGACAAACAATACGTTACATTCAAAACTTTGTAACGGCAAAGATCAAATTGAGACGGGCAAGAAGTCTGGTGTGTATAAGCTAACTTGTGATGATTGTAATAAGGTGTACGTGGGGCAAACGGGCCGTAATTTTAACACAAGGTATAAGGAGCATGTTACATCTTATAGGCATAACCATCCAGAACGTTCAAATTTCGCGAAGCATTTGATAGAGAGTGGCCATAGTTTATCTGAGGACCACTCTTTTAATGTTCTGCACGTTTGTGATAAAGGTTTACGTTTGAACGTTCTGGAACAATTGGAAATAGTTAGGTACAACGGTAGAGGTGTAATTATTAACGAGCAGCTGAATGTTGCGTCATCGCCGTTATTACGAATTTTTTCCGTTGCCAGGGGGGGAGAAGGGGGTAGGGGGCGGGGTCAGGGTGAGGTTATAAATATGGCCGACCAGACAGGACAGCTCATTCTGTTGCCGGACACCAGACCGACAACATCGTCAACTCCTGATGATGCCTCGTAGAGAGGCGAAACACGTGTCGAGTATAGTGTTATTGGTGGTGGTTTGTTATAGTTATTTGCGTATTTATTTTTGCGGCGGGAGGGTGGGAAAATTAATTGCATGCAAAAAATACGCAAGTAATTATAGCGGGTTACACTAATTAGCTACACATTCTGTATCGCGGAAGAGCAAAGCAATATTGTTCATCCTTGAATATGGACTTCCGCAAAGTAACGCCTGATTCAATTAAGCACCTTATTCTGTTAAAAGTAAGATGGTTTTTCCTACTGTCATTTTAATTGGCTAGATATGTTCTTTCCGTGGACCCTTCATTTATTTTCACCCCCTAATTTTATAATTTATTCAGAAAGAATAGGGTAGGTACCTACTTTAATTTAAGATATCAATTTTAATATTTTATCATTTAGTAGCTCAGTATGTTTTTTATGGTTAGTAGCGGCAGAATCAAACGAATACCCAAAGTTCAATAGTTATTAAAAAATAAAACGCACTCGTGCTGAGTGTCAACAGTCATTGACATATTTTAAAGACAAACTGGTCTTAATCGCGTAAACTTACGTTTAATCTACGTCTACGTTTACGTTTAGTCTGCCTGCTACCACCGGGTGTAACGTCATGCCCGAAACGTCAGGATATAATGAAACGTAAGTTTACGCGATTAAGACCCGTTTGTCTTTAAAATATGAGTGATAGTCACCGCCTGGCGACCGTTGCGTTGATATCGAAACAATTTTAACGAAATATAACTTTCCGAAAATAATGGACAATCCCAATTGATATTGTTATACCTATTTTATGTATTACTTGAGGGTATGTCTTGTTTACATTTAGACACAAATTTCAATGAACAGTCTACTTAGACGCGGCTCGTGACATGGATTTAACTTGTAGGCAGCCAAAAATAATTACGATATAAGTAACTGTGCTAGCATTTAAGTATAGGTAACTATTTTCAAGTTTCTAACCAGTGTAAAATGTCTATTAAGTATCCACTTTTTTTTACCAAGTAAGTAACTTCATTAAAAGTATAAAGGTATTATAAAAAAGTAGATAGCAATGACGAACAAAGGTTTTTTGCTTAACCTTGCTAATACGAGGACGACCTTGAAATGCATTGATGCACAACGACTCTAAACGTTACAATTTTATGCTCCACTCTTAATTTAAAGTACAAGGTGGAAAATTATATGTATACCATACTAATCATTAGTAGAATCCAAGAAAATGTAAACAAATATTGCTGACTTTCCATAGCATTTGACGTCTTTGACGTATCGTAAACATATACGCAGATATATTTTTACGTTAATACTAATAAAATAAATATTAAGAATTTTAACTAAAATGTATGTAATCCCACAATGTCGTAACAGATGTGCTTACCATAGAAAAAATCAACTGCGAAAGACTCTGGTTGTCACGGGATTCGAACCCGCTTCCTCTGGATTGCCTGTCCAACGTGCTTCCAATTACACCAGACGACCTTCCGTGAATCGGTGAAAAAAATTATGTGAATTCAAGGTTCAATCCCGGCGAGGGTATTTACAAAAAAACTTTCGCTCACTTTAAAAAGCAATAGGTTGCAAATATTACGCGACATTTTATAGAAATAATATTTTTTGTTCAAATAGCTTCATTAAATTGCGAAGTGCTTGGAAGCAGCTTTCAGATTTTAAATATTGTTGATGGTACATAAGTAAATGCTTTAAGGCATTTAATAAAATATTTTGAAGTTAACGTTCTCCAACGAGAGGTAGGTATTTTACAATATTGCATTCACAACATTCTTTATCTATCTATAAAGACATACATAATTAATTTAGTTGAAACATACGTACCTATTTAAAAATATATGTCAAGGCAATTTTCAAAACCTGTTAAGCTTTTTAAAATTCGAACCATCCATGTAAAAAGTCCAATGACCGGAACAGTTGAGGTTCAACTGTCAAACGTCAACAACCGTTTAGGATCGAACGCCATTTGAAATTCAAATTTGGAATCTAAATGTAAGCGGTTCGGTTCACGACAAGCGAGACTTATGGCATGGCGGAGGAAGTAAATGAAACAATTGACGTTACGATTTGTAATAGTTTCCGGTACGGCTTATGAATTAGGGATAGTATCGCGTTCCATAAGTCCTCGTTAGTGATAGTTGGAACGTAGGACGTGATGATAATAAGTTAATAACTCTGTATTAAAATTGTATCAATCAATATGGGTATCTATTGGTACAATCGACAACACACCTGTGAACACAGGCAAAGTGCCAAAAATATGTAAACAGAACTTTATTGCCTGGACATAAAGGTGTGTATACATATTTCTGGCACTTTTTCTGTATCCACAGCTGTATTGTCGATTGTACTCTGTCTGTCCACCGACAGCAGTAGTAGAAAAAGGCAGCAATTTGAAAAATCACGGGTTAGCAATGCAGCATTCGAATTATTCCAAATTTGTCTTTAATCTAGGCCATAGATTAAACACAAATCAGGCAAATTTTCAAGAATGTAGTTTAAAAAAAATTGTTGGTAATATTGAAAAGTATGTTATTGTAAAAGGAATTTTCATCACACTTGCTGTCTAAGCGCGCCATTGCTTGCACGTATAGCGGGAGTAATAGAAAAGTGAAATTCCCTAGGGAGTAATAGAAATGTCAGTACGTCATTTAATAATATTTTGTCTTCAAACTTATTTTTTTTTTTATCACGGTCGGTAAGCGGAATACTATCTCGAGTCATTAAAAGCCCTCCGCCTACCGCGTCGGGCTTCTAACACTCTCGTTGGTAATTCCGTACTTACCTCCCTCGATGCACTATTATCTTTGAACGGTAAACCTGTTGTTTTTATACCTATTCATAATGATATTATTTACAAGCGGTGTTTTTGGAATTATTATTGGAAGAAAAAAACTTGTACAAATAAAAGTATTAACTGTTTTTGAATGAATAATTCACAAAATCTCAGCACCAATCAATTATTTTTCCAATAAAAATAACAGTTAGCTTTAAAATAATCTAACATGAATATTTAATACAAGACCCAATTTTTTTAGACTAAATCGAAAGACGATCGCTTTAAAACGATACAAAGAATATCTGAAACAAGATTTAAGATAAACCGGCCAAGTGCGAGTCGGACTTACTCACGAAGGGTTTTGTACCAAATTCGCAAAGAAAATACGTTTGGTTACATCTGTGATACTTTCAAACGATCACGGTTCACAAGATAGGTACAGCCTGGTGACAGACGGACAATACGGTCTCGTTTTATCCTTTGGTTACGGAACCCAAAAAATGGAAGGGGAAGGAGACACACTTTTTACGACTTTAAGATCTGTCGACGTACCATGAGATGGAAAGTAAAGGATACCCACATTAGGTTTTACTCGGTACGGCATTAGGCTGCGTTTCCACCAGAGCTGTGCGAGGATGCGTTGCGACTTTGCGAGGGATGTGTTTGTCATCAACCAATAGAAACACTTCATATTCCTATCCTCGCTTAGCTTAGCTTTGGTGGAAGCAACTCAGCGGAGCGAAGTTCCTGTTCATACAAAAAATGGGGAAAGATGTGTGCGAGGAATGTGTTGCGAGGCGGCGTACGTACTCAGCTACCTCGCAAATCTTTGGTGGAAACACTCACACCGTTACGCCTCCTAGTTACGCAGCCTCGCACTGCTTAGCTACCTCGCACATCTCTGGTGGAAACGCAGCCTTATTTCGGACTCGCACTAACTATTGGAGCGGGTGAAATCTGCTTTATGTATCGAGTAAAACCTAAGGTTACCGATACTTGCAAAGTCATGGTACAGCTGATATCTCAAAAACGTACTAACACACTTTGGTACGGAACTCTAAAAACTAGGCATCATCGTTAGCCTTAACAACCGGATCATTATCTTGCTTTTCTTATAAATTTGTTCGTACAGAATAGATAATCTTTTCTGTATAATGGAAAATCTTTAACGTGGAAATTTAAAAACGTGCCTAGGGCGCGTCTGGGGGAGACATGACTTAAGAGCACTCAAGACCCGAGCAAGGGGTTGGTAGAAATATCTTAACGTATTATTATTAATATTCCGTTTAGTCCATGTTCGTTGCGACAGTAGAAAAACGAAATATAATAAAAACGAATATGACTGAGCGTAATTTTACACGCTAAAAACCAATCCTTGGCTTCATCGTGCAGTGCTCATTTAGATGAAGACAGATAGATAACCCTTAATCTCCAAATTAACCCCCCAATGTACTTAATACATTAAGTATATACACGGTGGAATTTAATCGGTGAACAGGAACCCATTTTTCTAATTCAGTAATCGATGGCGGTCACGTTTATGTAGTACTTAAGTGGAACCAAGTTTTTTTTTTAGCATAACAATTTTTTATGTTGAAATTAAACTTTGATTAAAACTTATTGTCACCCTACTAATGGTTTAGTCTGAAAAGTTTAATACCTCTTTTCAAACTATCAGCCATGCATCGCTCTTATTTTACATAGGAATAGAGTCTATCGCAAAAATTAATGAGTGGTTATTGCTCATTTATGTTTTAAGTTTCTATGGCTGATAGTTTGAAAAGAGGTATTAGACTTTTCAGACTAAACCATTAGTAGGGTGACAATAAATTATAATTTCAACATAAAAAAAAAATATGCTAAAAAAAACTTGGTTCTAAGTACTACATAAACGTGACCGCCATCGATTACTGAATTAGAAAAATGGATTCCTGTTCACCGATTAAATTCCACCGTGTATACACACCCACATTATATTTATACAAGCTTTGTTACATGTTTTATATATATACACTGCTGGACGTAGGCCTCTCCTATTAACTTTGCGTATACATTAGGAGGTAAATGTCCATAATCGCCCATGCTCATCTTTATCTTTTTTGTTGGTATTTGTGTTTGTAAGAAAAGGACAAAAATCTACTGAGATATCTCAAAATATCGTTAACTGAACTTGTAACAAAGCTAGTATAATATATTTACGATACTCGCGTGAACAAACTTTGTCACAAGGAAACTAAAGTGCTAAGTGATATATAACTAAGTAAGTCTCAGATACATGTCACTTCCCGTGGTATTTCCCTCGTTAATAGTCTGTTTTTCTTCCGGCACCAGTTTGACATTAGTAATGACAGTTTTACAAGCGAGTGGGCACGAGTGGTCTGTGTGATGAGCTGTAGCGATAAATAAATGTAACACAATTCAACCTAGTACCACGGCAAGCTCAATAAGCTTTGTGTTTTAGGTTCCAAGCGAAGGCGCGGGGAGGATCAAGGATTTCTTTCAGGGGGGCATTGACTTGTTATAATGATAGTATTTTATAGCGGAATCTATTTTATCAATTATTAAAAATTAGCTCCTAGGCATATCTAGGTCCAGTGTCAGGGGCCATATCTCCTCGTATCCGCGCCTGACTAAGCGACGATTTATATAATAGATACGAAGATAATAATTATATTGAAACCAACTATTCAAATGTATATCAAAGTTTGACACACAATCGCTATCGTAGTTTTGTATTGATGAAGATGGCACTGTGAGATAACTTCATATGTTTAGCTATACAAGAAACATATGCAAAAATTGCCATTTACCGTTTATACCATATACCGTAAAATATAAAGTTTATATTACTGAATCCAAAAATCGAAACAGGAAAATAAATTTATCTTTGTTGTACTACCTAATTTTTTTTGAATATACTCATTACATTTTTATAGAAAAAACATTTTGTCGAAACATTAGTTGTGAAATAGTACATTACTATAGAGGACGGGAAACGAAGGGTTACAGGCCAAGTAGATATATCTGGCCGAAGGAACTGAGGCCAGATAGGAATACGCGGCCTGTAACCCTGTTTCTCGCCGAGATTTGTATAGTGCTTTTCTCAAACTTGCCATGAAATAAAACGAACTGATTTCGCCGAACCATACTATTTGATTTGTAAATAAACCAATAGTACAGTATCGTACAACATTAAAAAAAAAAACATTCGCGCCTAACTTTTTTTTTAATTGTTTGAGGTATCCTTTTACCTGGTGGTATAAACATTGTTTCTTAGCTTATTTTTTTTTCTGTGGCTGAATGTCAAGACAGTGTCACAATTTGACGTTTCAAAACAAAAGACAGTTTCTTTGCAGTCCTAGGTGTGAAATAAATACATGAAATCTCTTTACATATCATCTTAGCATATGCCAGCGGATACATAGTATTTCCGGGTTTAATTTAAAGTAAATAACATCAACATTCCGTAGCTGTAGTAAGTTTGAGAAAAGTTTATGTGACATCATGATTACGTCCTCCTAGGTCACCGTATCGATTTATGAGAGGTGTAAATGAACTGAGCCAATGTATTTTTTTTGTTGTTCCTCATTACTCTAGAGAGAATATTATTTCGGAAGGTTGTTAGTATACATATTTGAACGCCAACGCTCTTGCCTTGTCCCGCACACAAGTGGAAAGTCGATGAGATACGTTCAATCGATGCGCAAGCGCCGCCGCGTGTAATTACTCGTTACACTGACCCATTTGTACGCGGTTTCATACCACATTCTTACCCTATCACACCCAAAAAGGACCCTGCCTGTGAAGTTGGAGGGTTTGGGTTTGAATCTCGTTGAGGGCACCGCTTTGTGTATTTAGTCCTGGTCATGGTTGTTTTTCTATAATAAATTTAAGTTTATATAATGTATGTTATGTATTATCAAATTATCATATACGAGTATATATTACGACAGCCTCCGTAGGCTAGTTGGTAGTGATCCTGCCTACGAAGCTGGAGATTCCGGGTTCAAAGGGTAGCTACAGCATATGCCTTTATTGAGCTTATCGTGGGACTAGGTCAATTTATATAAATCTGTCACATTATACTAACTCATATTTTCAACGTAAAACAGGATTAAGTCCCGTTTCACGTAAACTTTCGTTAAATATTATTAAAATTTCGTTAAATATTATTTCGGGCATGAAAGTAAAATTAATATTATCCTCTTGGAATAGTTTATCTGCATTCCGTAGTTTTCACAGTGGAAGCGAATTTCACGCTACGGCGATTTTTCTTCTAAACTAATCAAGGTAGATAATTAGATATGTAGGTATGGAGAAAAAACACTGCAATTCCGAGAATAAGCGTTATTCCTATAGCGGAACGGAGATCTAAAATAAGTAACCATGTTCAAAAACATGTTTATGAAAATAATGATGGTTCCTGGGTGCTTAGACAAGTTGCCAATCGCTAACGCTTAATCGTCAATCGTAAATGAAAGGCAGCGTTACTGTCTCTGTCGCACTAATATGAAAGAGTGAGTTGTTTCTTTATTATTTACTTTAAATAAATAAAACAAGCAACAAACAATAACTCGAATTTAACACGAATGCAAAAAGTCCGTAAAAGTATCAACATTTTCAGTAGCCCTTATTAGTCTAATAGGATTTCACTATCAATTTACGCTTAGGTAGATCTTAAATTTACTGCCTGAAGTTCATAATAAACTGGATTGTTCACATCTGCATTTTAATATGTAAACATAATCTCATTTATGACTACATACACAATAAAATCATTTGTTCCGTGAAAGATACGTATGTTTATTTGTTTTTCTCAATACGTAAATTTTAAAAACTTAAGTAAACCAACAATTATCGGGATAATAAAGAACAGTCACGTTATAACCATTTTTTTTCACATTATTATAAACACGCAGACGCATTCAATACATAAAGAAATCATAACGAATAGTTTTACTGTAGCAATTTTTTTTTAATGGTCATGAAAATTTATTAGGTATTCAGCATACGGTTCTGTAATCGGGTGAGTGATTTTTTTCTGTCTGTTATTGCCATGGTTACGGTCAACTGAGTCACGCTGGTTTTATGCAAAATTATGCTTCTTAAATTATGTAGTGCCGCGAAATTCGAAATTCGTAAATGAGGATTTGTCTTTGTCACTCATACGAAGGTTTCGTTAGAGTGACAGAGACGAATCCTCGTTTGCGGTAGGGCCGCAGAGTGTTTTTGGCCAACTTACAACCGGAATGAAAACCGTTCTATATTGTAACCCCTAGTATAAATACCGGTATTTAATTTGCCTCGATACTCGTATGGTTGTTTTAGGAATCAATAATATATGATTAATATACGCGCGAGTGGACGCCTAATTACTCCTGGAAGACTGCAAAGAAAAAGTAAATAAACATAAATAATATCGTCGGTTGTAATAAATGTAATAATATGAATTAATATAACCGCCAAAATGACGAAATTGAGTTAAGTATACCGTTCGACTGCTAATTTTCTGCTCTATCGAACGGTGTAGGTATATAAAAATATTGATATTCACAAAAAATGTCGAATACGCTAATAAAAACTGCCAATTTACTCAGTTTCAACGGTTTTTATTAACGTATGTAAAGGTTTCAAAAATCATAGACAATATTTTAAAGTTAGTACGAATTTGTAAGTACAAAATAGGTCCTTCTAATGTACTCACCATCACCATATTTTTATAAATGTCAATGCTGTAGGTAAGCACCATCTGTATTGTATGGCTCATAAGCAATTAGATTTAATTTGTGAGTTACACTAAATTACGAAATCCACTTTTGATGATTTTCATTAAATTATTAACGTATCTTCAAATTTTTTCAAAAATATTTCATGTAAGTACCAGCCATTTCCTTAACTACACCTGTGGTCGCAGTTAGTAACTGTGTGTCAAATAGATCTCTCAAAAATAAACCAAACAAGATAAACATCATTTCAATAGGATAATTAACTAAAAAGATATAACATACTTTATAAATGTCAAATTTGTTTTTGGACCCTCCTGAAAAATCGTCATTTGGTGGTTACATTAATCATATTACAACTGACGATATTGCCATTAAATTTATTTGATATTGTTTCAGATAATGCAATTCACTTCCTCTTTTTCTGTTTTGTAGTTCTATACAGTTGTCACTATAAAATTTGTAAACAAAAAGCTAAGCTCAATTTTCTTCATCGTAACATGTAACACACATTTCACTTCCTAGTATTAGTGTTCTTTCACATCGCCCGTTTCGAAATCGGACGCTGGATGGGAATAATAACAGGTAATTATAATTAAATAGGTGAAATTACAGCGATGCTAGAAAATACCCTTTAGTACCGTTTGGTAGCCATAGTTTCGTAACCAGCTTCGAAATGGGAATAAAAGTAGTAGTAAAGTAGTATATCTACTTGGTTTTCAAATGGGACTTTAGCAGTAGGTACCGATTTGTAACCACGTTTTAGTATCCTGCTACCAAATCGAGATGAGACGAGATGGGAAAGTTTTTCCCATTTCATAGCTAGCCACCAGGCGGGAAACCATATTTCCCATTTGGCAGCCAGCTACGAAATCTGGTTACCAAACGGTACTAAAGGGAAAATACATTATTAAAGCAAAAGAAGCAGACTTATGCCCCGGCCACGACATTGGTCTAAGGTGACCAGCGGCGAGCGAATCCATGACTTCGAGCGGAATGCCGGAGCACCATACGTTTTCCGCTAAGCCGGTCGCCTTAGACCGATGTCGTGGCCAGGAAGGATACTTAAATAACTTCATTTCTTCTTAAAACAGCTCACTCCCAAAATCAGACGCCTTTATTATTACCTACTTGCCTTACCTACTCTCAGATTGACAACTGATCACTGTTTATCAGACATCAGGCTGATCTGCTCATTGCATTGGCAATTCGACAACAAAGTATAAGGTGCAAAGTTCTTTACTCAGAACTTAGAACCTTATACGATATTGCCGTCGCACAGTAATAAATTGTAAAGGTGGTTTTGGTAGGTAGGTTCATCGCTTGCCGTCTAATACATGCTTTATAAATCGGAGAGTGTGAAACCGCTCTTAGCGAAATGTAGTAAAAAAATATCCATTCGTTTGTTAAGTTTCCGCCTTTTTTATACGGACATGTAACGGATGCGCTGACTGAATTGTACAGTCACGTCTAATAATATGTAGGTATACATTTCGGAACGTATGTCAAAGGCATTAGGATCAAAATCGTATACATATTATTAGAGCCGACCGTACCGATAGAAGTGCTGTTGTAATGTTAAGTAGCTAGTTCCTATGCTATTTCAGTCGGGTTACTTATCAGGTGTTGTGTAAGTATAGGCGTTGTTGTTTACTTTGTTAATAAAAAAAGTAAAGCCAAACGAAAAACTAAATCGACTTACATAAAATAAGTACTTTCTTCCAGTAGCCGTACCATGAGCTGCCGCGGCCTTATTAACGCGCGTTTATGAACATAAACGTCATGTATGCACTTTTCCACCTTAGGTACTAAGGTGAAAAAGTGGATACATGACTTTGTAACTGACCGTTCTATCCAGCTCGCTCACGCCAATAGGTACGCAAGTACCGTCGGCTCCAATAATATGTATACGATTTTGATCCTTATGCCTTTTGACATACGTTCCGAAATCTATACATATTATGTATTTAATTTAATTGCAACAAAATACTTAAAAGTAACAAAATACATAAGTAGATACTTAATTAGTTACCCATTATACTCGTATATTTTTTAACATTCCAACTTATTGTTGCACTGATCCGAATTAGGTACAGTACACGTCCTTCCCACAGTAGATGTTTCGATTTCGATACAAATCCAGAACCAAATGAAAATCAGCGTTTGTTTGACCTTGAATAAACCGTTTTATAAAGTTCTGAACAGGTTAATCGAACAAGAACATTATGTAACGTTCCCCTGAAAACCGGTTAAAAAACCGGTTTGACGAACGAAACCGAAAAGAAAAGGTTTTTCGCCAAGTACATGATAACGGTTTGAAAATTTAACCGGTATCCGAGCCTTGACCGCGGCAGCTTATGATAGGCAGAGGCACACTGTTGTGTCAATTTCCGTGTCTTCATTCACTTAAGGCCCCGACGGAAGACTAGCGCTGACCAACTTGGCCACCATCAAGCTGAGTCGGCTCCAAATTGTGGCAATTTTATTCAGTATGAATAATAATGTACTGTTTGTTATGTCTAATATGTTTCGCTTCGAATAAGCGATTTTATATTCCATTCTACAAATACAAATAATTTATTCAAACGTAAGCGCATGTTTACAATTTTCAAGCGTTAACCAGTGGGCTCCAAACTAGGCTGAGCAAACTATCTTGGGACCCACACTGAGTCGGTTAACATTAGCAAGTACGTATAGTATTACACGTTACAAGCAGCAAGACATGAAATTTGGATTCTATCCAAAGAGATAGCAAAAAAACATTGGAAAACGATAAGATTTTGAAATCAGATGTACCAACTCCAAGTGGGACTAAATTAAGTGCCTACCTAGTACGTAAGAAAAAGACAGACGTTATAATTATACAATTATTATAAAAGAGAAAGATGCATATAAAAGTAAATAACCAAGAGAGGAAACGATGTGGTTAGAATAGTAGTATTTCCCGTACATTGCTAACTAAATTCAGTAAAATAACACTTTTATTATGTAGTAAAACGGCTCATCAAACGCTGATTGCTTTAAATTGTTTTTTAAAACGCACATTAATAATTAACAGTCTATAAGGATGTAAAATTAACATAATACGAAGATGTAAGCTTCTTAGTGTTATGTTATAAAATAATAAAATTTGCATTTAATGCATCGTCGGTTTACGAATACCTTGCTTATAAATGTAAGTAGATACTTTTACGCCTAACATGCCGTTTTTAAATTGCTTGGTTATACAAAGTGGCAAAAAATAAGAGAGTTCCCATTGCCAGCAAAGTTTTAGGACTCAAAATAAAGGGTTTTTTTAGCATTGTAAAATTGTATAGGTTATGATAAGGGTGTAGATTTATTTTAATACTAGTGACCCGCCCCACCTATGCACGGGTACAAAACTGATACTAAAACCTTCCTCTTGAATTGCTTTAAGCATAATATTATATGTAAGGTGGAAGTACTAGTACCCGACCAATACTCGTCATTATAGCTTGAGTTGCCATCGATAAGATAAAATCAACTATTAGGGCATTTAAACGATGATTAATGTATAGGTATTGTATGTACCTTTAATGCTTCATATCCCAATTTTAAAATAATTAGCTTATATCTAAATTATTTGTATAATTTTAAGACAGGCTGACGTTTATTAGGACTGAGTGTTAATATTTCCAATGTCCCAATATCTGTCATTGAAACTTGTACGGAAGTGCCTTTGCCATCTATTGGGACTGCTAGCAAAAGCACTTGACGCTTACTTATACAATGGAGTTGACTAAGAATTTGTAATTCTGAGGAATGTTGATATTGTAACCCTATAACATTTCGCGAAACGTCACTCGCGCTTGACTGTACTCAATACTTAAACGGTATGTAGGTAGTTTGACAAACAAAATCAGAAGACGCCGGCTTCAGGTCCTTTCTTCCGTTAATTCAACATCGTGAAGTCGAAATTTACCTAATTACAGTACAGCGAGTCAGCGACATTTAGCAGGGGAATTAGTAAACGAAGTTCTCTTCGTGAATACAATTAAAGAAATACGTACCCAACGGTTGGACAATATGAATGAGAGACGTATTAGTTCCGATCGGCTGATATGTAAAACCTACATGACCAGTGTTGTGTTACATACTTCCAATCTGACACATAAACCTTACAGCTTGGTATTAGAGGCTAGTCGTGGCCCCACATGTGGGACACAGACAGTGAACGTGTTAACAGTTTTTACCGACAACGCAAAAGGAAATAATGGCGGGACAGGTGTGAACACGGAAGATTTTTGTTTTATATTTGCTTGTTCATTGAAAATTATAGTGTTGATGCATTCCTCGAAAAAGTCCACCTATGTCCCATTCAAACATGGTTTATCTCAAGATTGTGAGTTTATCGAAGTTCTCTTTCGTGACTAGAGGGGTAAAAAATTGCTCAAAAATAAAGTAATAGCTCGGAAGAAAATTCAAATTATTAGTAAGGTGGAAGTATCAATACGTAACATGTTAACTGAGAATATTTAGTTGAAACACGATATTTTGTTCATATATAACTCTACACAAAGAATTGTCACGCCTGTGTTTTGGGAGAGGAGAGTTTTGTTAAATAGTATTTATTTTATAGGGCGACAATGTCAAAACTTGCTGGCAGTCCCAATAGATGGCATCTCAGTACAAGTTTGAATGTCACATATTGGGACATTGAACATATTAACACTCAGTCCTAATAAATGTCAGCCTGTATTAAAATTATCCAAATAATTTAGATATAAGCTAATTATTCCAAGGTGAGATTATGAAGCATTAAAGGTACATACATGTATCATCGTTTTGGTAAATGCCCTAATAGTTGATTTATTATCGATGGTATCTCAAGCTATGATGACGATTATTGGTACAGCGTGGGATACTAGTACTTCCACCTTATCGTAATATACACGCGTTTGTACGGTCAGCTAATGGAATGCTCCTGTTCCATGGTGATAATACTGATGAATAATATTATAAAATTAATTTTACTTCACACATCACATCATCAGCCTATAATCAGTCCACTGCCTCTCCTATTACCTAAGCGCATGGACGCATTAGGAGACAAATGCCTATAATCGCCACGTTGGGCAAGCCGGTTAGCGATCACAATAATGTGGCCACACCACTATGATGATGCTGCTGCTGCTGCCCATCATCAATCTTCAACAAATATAAGTCAGTAACACTTCAAATCCATTAGTCGACTCTTACGACACCCACCGAAATAGTTGGGGTGGTGACAAATTTTGTCACCACCCCAACTATTTCATTCAATGTATTCTGACTGCCGTCATCACACGGCTCAAACATGAAACCTATTACGCGTCTTTTAATGTACACTGGTTTTAACTATTTCGCGAAAGCAACATCGTATTAGACATCGAGTTGGTATGCCTGACATCAACTATTTAAATAGAAGTTACTCTAAATGTTTCGTATTCGGAAGTTCGCACTATAACTTCAATTTCATGGCAATTAATTTTATAATTGCGAAGTAAATTTTGAAAATCTATCCACATAATAAGTAATAAAGCACCAAAATACCAATTTTCCCATTAATCATTTTACGTTATCGCAAACCCTTCCTAAGTCAACAAATTACTCCAAGTTCCAGTGATTTTAATTAATAATAAATCATTGTTTACACAATGGGTCCTATTACGACGCCTTGGGCGACGAACATCAAGCGTGGCTACCATTCGTTTTATTACTACATTTAACAAACAATTATTTAGAAAACAAAGACGATTTAACGCTCTTTGTAAATATTCTGTGGGAAGAGGAAGTGTAGTTGTGTGAAAGAAGGGTTCTGCTTGGGTTATACGATGTCCAGAGGCCCGTTTCTGGAAAGCTTGTAACTTTTATTACAGTGGAAGTCTCTTTTTAACGTCATGAATCAGATAAGGACTTCCGCTTGTATTACAAGTTATAAGCTTTTGAGAAATAAGCCCAACACGCCAATTCAAGGTAGTCAAGATGCTTATTCACCAATCGGATACGATAAGCGATAAGTTTAGTAATAAATCTGTGAGAATAACGGATTCGTACAAAAAGTCACATGACGTATACAGAATGGCATTTTGGTTAGGCCTGCTGAAAATATTTTCAAGCCTACTACCGCGAAAATCGAAATTCGTAAATTACGAGGATTTTTCTCTGTCACTCAAACGAAGGCATCATTAGAGTAATAGAGACAAATCCTCTAAATTTAGGAATTTCGTTTTTCGCGGCAGGGCCGCAGCTGCGCAGAGCTTCGTGAGACCTTTCTAATCCATCGGCAATAGCCTTGCTTTTGAATTATGTTGATAATCTCTTTTTTTTCTCTCTAAGGAGCTCAGATTTTCTACAGCTTTCCACCTTCCTTTGTTTTATGTTATTAAGACAACCCCTGGACATTGCCCCCTGGATGTTGACACCTGTTTGACTCTTTTGGTGCCCTATCCAAAAGAAGGAGGAGGAGTAAGGACTCCTTGACACCTGTGACGTCACAAATCGCATTTGACCATTTTGGTGCTCTACTCCTACTCCTTTCTTTGACGCAACTAACGATAATGTTTCTGAATAAAATACTGAAACACATGAATACCTGTTACATAGAAATTGATTGCCGGTATCAATTCATGAAAATAATACCGGTGTACGATACCTGCAGTGGAAAACCAAGGTTCGCGTTGGAAATATTAACGACACGTGACCATTGTGTTTTCATTTATTGGTATGTCGCTATCGCTGTCACGAGTATACATAGATGTTTGTTATTCTTATTCTTAAATATTATGTAAGCTTTTACACTAGCCCATGTTTAAAAAAAACTAGTAATGAAGATGGTCGAACTACTAGATTCTGAAATAAAGCGGTAAATTCAAAATGAATGTAAATAGTAATTTTATTATATTTATTGTTTAGTTTCTAATCATAAGCCGTGGAACCCTAATAAGTTCGTGATTCAAAACAAATGCTACCAAATAAAGTTGTACAAATAAACGAAAATCTCTCAGGAAATCGTCATTCTTTTGTTTGCGTGAAAGTTGCCCCGCAAAGAAATGTTCAGCCAAGAAATCGTTGAATTATAAAGACATTGCCGTCGATTGTCCTAAACTGTGGACTAGAGAAAGTTTTCCTTTTGTTTTTAATTTGGAAATGGATAAGCCTGTAGTGTTAAGAAGAAAGACTAGTGTATTGCCAAAAACAGCTAGTCACGAAAACGAAGTACACGACTCTTTTGTCAAAATTCCATGAGTATTCTTTTGCCAGAAATAGCATATTCAATATGTGGTACGACATATTTATTTATAAATATGAGTCGATTATGATCATCATCATCATTTCAGCCGTAAGATGTCCACGTTGTCCACTGCTAAGCATAAGTCCCTTTGGACCTCCATATATACACAGGTTGTAAGCAACCTGCATCCTGCGTCGCCCGGCAATCTTCATAAGGTCGTCTGTCCATCTTGTAGGTGGACGTCTTATATTGTATTTTCTTAACCGTGGTCTCCACTCGAGAACTTTTTGATCCGATTGTGATATTTTCTATTTATTTCGAACAATCTTTGTCATAATAATTGTCAATTAACAAAGAATGCACATAAACAATAGTTGAAACTCTTGATTCTCTTGAATAATGTCCGAAATTATATTACGTTACACATTAATGACATTAAAAAGAAAGCATAAGTAAAAGTATAATGTTAAGCTTAATTACGTAACAAATATTATCTTTTATATCTCTTGACAGGGGTTTAAAGAACGAATTTATTGTTTGGAATTCTGTATAGGTAAACATTAGGTATGTATATAAAGGTGATGTGTGATGACGGTAAATACGAAAAGGTAGGTATATTTGTCACCAACCCAAATCTTCCTATGAATTTAATGTCGTTGACTGTTGACATACGTACGAAGAGAAGTACAGTCAGCTCCAAAAATATGTTAACGATTTTGATCCTTACGCCTTAAACATACGTTCCAAAATGTACAGATTTTATTAAACATGATTGTACCTACTTTTTCATACTCAACATCTTGTTGAACGAATAATTTGATATCACGTGTCATTTGTCACTGTCGTGTTTAATATTTTGTGTATTTTTAATAACATCTTGATTCCTTTTTGACGTTATACTCGATACTTACTGAGAAATTGTACTTTGAAGGTACATAATATTATTAAACTGTGGGAGTAAAATAGATTAATCACAATTTATATCTTCTAAGATAATTTTTACTTTTCACAAAATCTTCACCAAACCGATAAAAACTCGAGTAGGTATTTTGACACAAACGGTTTTTAAATCTTGCTTTTAGTTAAGTATACTTGTATTCTGAATATTATTCGAAATAATTAGTATAGCCGGATTCTGTTTCCCCGTTGGATTTTACTGTTACTTTACGGTGTTTACTCCATTTTTATACTCCATGTACAATAACTATTAATCGATTACACACTCAATTCCAATATTCATTATATTCTGGGAATAAACGCTATACAGGCTGTAACAAACTAGTGGTGGTCCCTTAGTGTCATATTCTGATTAGGAAAATTAAGAAAACATTTTTTTTTAGTACCAGAATTCTGATGTACCTTTTTTACGCGCTAGAGAAGTGGCTCATTTTACGTCAGGATCAAAACTTCGGAGGGCCATCTGTACTAAAAAACGACGTACGAGACACGTACAAAAAGGAAATTCGTAACTCGTGTCGATTTAAAACATCGCCACACGTTTCTAATTTCATGCCTACTCGATACTTCCGAGAATCATGAAACAGAAAATGGTCTTTTCTGCCCTCCGGCCGGCAAACAGTACATTGCCGGCCGCTGCGCTAAACTAAGTTGGCGCCTGCCAGCTGCGTTGAGTCGAAAAATAGTATACACGACTCGGCCGTTAAATGGGAAAGCCTCGGATCACATGTTTGTCGGCTTCGGCTTGGCATCGGCCTACAATTACAACTCATCCGAGACATTTCCCATTTAAACGGCCTTGGCATGTAATCTACTATAAATTGATCTCCATCTGCCGTGAGCTGTTGCTACGTTATTAACGCGCGTTTACTTTATATATCATCATCAGCCTATCTCAGTCCACTGCTGGACGTAGGCCTCTCCTACTAACTATGCGTATAGACGCATTAGGAGGTAAATGCCCATAATCACCACGCTGGGCATGCGGATTGGCGATCGCAGTAATGTGTCCACTATGATGACGCTGCTGCCCGTCATCAATCAAATCAAAGAATGGTTAGTGATACTAATTCAATCCCTTAGTCGACTCTTACGACTCCCGTGGGAAGAGTTAGGGTGGTGACAAATGTATTCTTACTGCCGTCACCACACGGCTCTGACTTTATATCTATCCCGCTCGTACTTGCTTCTTAGCGCGAGCGAGCCGGATTGAAAGTAAACGTGCGTTAATAACGTAGTGGCGGCTCATGGTACGGCTACAGTAGTTTTTTACCACTCTGTACTTGTACTTCCTATTTCCACTATTTTTTGTTTGTTAATACAGGGTGAACGATATGAATATGCGATTTTTTAGTTACAACAATTTATTACTATAAGTAAGAAAAAACTAGAGATAAAATATTATATTTTGTGATTAAATTTACCTTTAGTCAATATACTACCTTTTGGCCTGCCTATGGTCCTCAAATGTTTAAAAAAATATTTGCTCGCAGCACGTAAATTTGTGGTTCAGTGGTATTGGTATGTGCCAGTGAAATACGATCGCTTTCCTCATTGTGTTTATACTAGCATGTTTAAATTGCTCAAAAGTTGTGTTTTTAAACTAAGTAAGCGAAGTATTGCATGATAAATTCTCAAACCTAACATTAAATAATCTTGAAACCTTAATTAGAAAAAAACTTTTGAAGCTCAATTTAAAAATAAATGTTCAGAAAGAAGAAACCTTCAGGCAAATAAAAGACATAAGCTAGACAAATAAGAAAAATAGTGAGTTTTAAATTTACTTCGTCTCCTTGCTGTGATGAATCGACCTTTGGATTGACGACAGTTTTAACTTGGATACGCCATTCTAAAGTCCCAATTCAAAAAAATATGTTATTCGCCAATTCTGTCAATATTTTTAGAGTTACAAAATCATAAAAAAGTCAAATTATGTGTAACTTTTTTATATAGTTTAAGAGGAGATTTTGCTTGAGAACTATGCCTTGACCTAAATAAGTCGTCCCGGGTTCGAATCCTGTTAAAGGATTATGTTTTATTAACAAAATATGGATGAATTCTATAATCTTGTATTAATTTTAATTAACCAAGATGCCATTCTGCAATCGTATAGAATAAGTGATAAGTCACGTAATCGAAATGTTACATGGAAATGGTCACGTGACTTTTTGTTCTGGCTAGGCCTGATTACGAAAAAGTAAGAGAAATCATTTTATTCGCGAAATATTTTTAGTTTTATATAAGGTGAGCCCCCATTAGGCCAAAACTCTATAAAAAAATAACAATTCTGTATAAGACTGTCCTGTAATAAAAAAAAAATTTTATCTGCGTGCCGCACCGGCGTAGTAATAACAAAGGGTTCAGTGCTTTATGATAGGACCTAAATACTCGTGGGCCTAACCTTTTAAAAAAATTATGTTATGGTCATTCATTTTGTTTATTTCATTCGTGCGTGAATCGACCTGTATTTATCTGACTTACGGTTCCGTTAATACCAGAGGTCCATAAGTTGTACAGTAAGAAAGCTGCCATTAAGGTCGCCTCGCGTATTAATTAAATGTGACAACTGTCATTTGTCACTATGACTAATAACACTGTCAAGATGTGGAATATGTGAATAGGCGTGCTTAATGTACGAAGTAATGTTGGTGATAAACGTTGATATTCTTTGCGTATTTCGAACGTCGGTTGTGACATTAATGTTCTTTTATCTACATCCATATCATAATTTCTCTATTATGTACTCAGAAGTTGTAATTTAATAACCTTTATTAAGAATCCGGTGTCTGTGGTTGTGTCATAATGTTAAGTTTAAAGTACAGAGCATCATTATGTTAACATTAAAGTATCGGTGTCAGTACATTAATGTTAACTTCTTTCTGTTTTTTTTTCAATAAATATTTATTGTAGTTGTTAATAATATTTTAAACAAATCGAGTGATTCTGACTGATTTGAATTGTTATATTTGGAGGTATTTTACGTAGTGAATATCAATGTAAATAAAGGTAAATTTTAATTCTAACCAACTTATGATATGAAGGTAGATAAAGTTATACAGGGTGTTCGTTTCGATTTGCGTTAAATTAGACAGGTTACTCAGGCCATTAATAGAAGTTGTCTGGTATAACGACTTTTGGAAATTTCGATAAAAAATATTTTATTTTGTTTGTTAATACAGGGTGAACGATATGAATATGCGATTTTTTAGTTACAACAATTTATTACTATAAGTAAGAAAAAACTAGAGATAAAATATTATATTTTGTGATTAAATTTACCTTTAGTCAATATACTACCTTTTGGCCTGCCTATGGTCCTCAAATGTTTAAAAAAATATTTGCTCGCAGCACGTAAATTTGTGGTTCAGTGGTATTGGTATGTGCCAGTGAAATACGATCGCTTTCCTCATTGTGTTTATACTAGCATGTTTAAATTGCTCAAAAGTTGTGTTTTTAAACTAAGTAAGCGAAGTATTGCATGATAAATTCTCAAACCTAACATTAAATAATCTTGAAACCTTAATTAGAAAAAAACTTTTGAAGCTCAATTTAAAAATAAATGTTCAGAAAGAAGAAACCTTCAGGCAAATAAAAGACATAAGCTAGACAAATAAGAAAAATAGTGAGTTTTAAATTTACTTCGTCTCCTTGCTGTGATGAATCGACCTTTGGATTGACGACAGTTTTAACTTGGATACGCCATTCTAAAGTCCCAATTCAAAAAAATATGTTATTCGCCAATTCTGTCAATATTTTTAGAGTTACAAAATCATAAAAAAGTCAAATTATGTGTAACTTTTTTATATAGTTTAAGAGGAGATTTTGCTTGAGAACTATGCCTTGACCTAAATAAGTCGTCCCGGGTTCGAATCCTGTTAAAGGATTATGTTTTATTAACAAAATATGGATGAATTCTATAATCTTGTATTAATTTTAATTAACCAAGATGCCATTCTGCAATCGTATAGAATAAGTGATAAGTCACGTAATCGAAATGTTACATGGAAATGGTCACGTGACTTTTTGTTCTGGCTAGGCCTGATTACGAAAAAGTAAGAGAAATCATTTTATTCGCGAAATATTTTTAGTTTTATATAAGGTGAGCCCCCATTAGGCCAAAACTCTATAAAAAAATAACAATTCTGTATAAGACTGTCCTGTAATAAAAAAAAAATTTTATCTGCGTGCCGCACCGGCGTAGTAATAACAAAGGGTTCAGTGCTTTATGATAGGACCTAAATACTCGTGGGCCTAACCTTTTAAAAAAATTATGTTATGGTCATTCATTTTGTTTATTTCATTCGTGCGTGAATCGACCTGTATTTATCTGACTTACGGTTCCGTTAATACCAGAGGTCCATAAGTTGTACAGTAAGAAAGCTGCCATTAAGGTCGCCTCGCGTATTAATTAAATGTGACAACTGTCATTTGTCACTATGACTAATAACACTGTCAAGATGTGGAATATGTGAATAGGCGTGCTTAATGTACGAAGTAATGTTGGTGATAAACGTTGATATTCTTTGCGTATTTCGAACGTCGGTTGTGACATTAATGTTCTTTTATCTACATCCATATCATAATTTCTCTATTATGTACTCAGAAGTTGTAATTTAATAACCTTTATTAAGAATCCGGTGTCTGTGGTTGTGTCATAATGTTAAGTTTAAAGTACAGAGCATCATTATGTTAACATTAAAGTATCGGTGTCAGTACATTAATGTTAACTTCTTTCTGTTTTTTTTTCAATAAATATTTATTGTAGTTGTTAATAATATTTTAAACAAATCGAGTGATTCTGACTGATTTGAATTGTTATATTTGGAGGTATTTTACGTAGTGAATATCAATGTAAATAAAGGTAAATTTTAATTCTAACCAACTTATGATATGAAGGTAGATAAAGTTATACAGGGTGTTCGTTTCGATTTGCGTTAAATTAGACAGGTTACTCAGGCCATTAATAGAAGTTGTCTGGTATAACGACTTTTGGAAATTTCGATAAAAAATATTTTATTTTGTTTTCATAGACAATAAATGTAATGGTAAGTGTGAGATAACCTTAAGAATAAAATAAAAGTTAATCTCAGGTAACTGACGGCACATGTCAAAATAAGTAACATTAGAATGTAATAAAGGTTGCAATACACTTGTTCAGTCATTAAACTTATTTTTTCAATGACTCAATAACAGTAAGAGTTAAAACACTAGTTTCTTAGAGAAATTAATTATATTTGACCTAAATAACCTTCCCTTAAAGTTATAGCATGTGAAGAAAAACACGCTGTATATGCAACTGTACATAACTAGGCATTATGAACCAGATACATAAACAACTATTATCTACGCACATATCATTACTGCTCCAAAATGTGATCAAAAACCATAGAAATATCAAGAACTACTTGAAATCCACATATCTATGAACCTTGCGATTATGGCAGGCACGGACACTGCAGCATCAGGTAGGAGTTGGAAGTCAGTATTAAATCTCATCGCACCGCTCGCCACCGACTGGGCGCTCATCCTCACACCTTGCAACCTCACCGTGTGGTCGCGCACCGTGCGGTTTCAGAGGAACTTCCTCCCGCGGACGGTCCGTCTGTGGAATGAGCTCCCTGCCGAGGTTTTCCCCTTGGACTACAGTATGGGGTTCTTCAAAAGAGGAGTGTACAAGTTCTTATCGGGTCGGCAACGCGCATGTGACACCCCTGGGGTTGCAGGCGCCCATAGGCTACGGTGACTGCTTTCCATCAGGCGGGCCGTATGCTTGTTTGCCACCGACGTGGTATAAAAGAAAATCTGTATTTTAGTACCTAATACCTTAAGCAATACTTTAAAATATATCGATAGACCAGGCAGCAACACTGCAGCATCAGGACTGAGGAGTTGGAATTCAAGATCAAGCTGTTAGTATTTGATTAATATTAATCATAATAATACTTTCATTTACACTTGTCTAACACTCTCGGTTAAGGTACGCAGCATCAGGGTTTGAGGATATAAGAAGGAAAGTATTGTTATATTTCATTGTCATAAGGACTATAAGAGTTCCAAATTTCATTTAAATCTGTGCAGTAGAAGTGTTCAAAAATCGATAGCAAGATCTCGATCATCGAAGACAGTTGATAGGCGGATTTTTATTTTGTTGTCGTTTTTTTATTTATTTCAAATTCGGACTTTTTTACACTTTTTCTACTCAGAATCACGAGCTCTTTCAATCCTAATAGAAACAAAAAAGTGCCCCAAAAAATTCCACTTAATTACTATCTTTCATACACTTTCTTCGACCGTAACTCAGTGGAAGACAGAAAAATGTATGGAATTTTCGGGACACTTTTTTCTGCTAATGAGGATCGAAAGAGCTCGCGATTCTGAGTAAAAAACATAGAAAAAAAAAAACCACATTTGGGAAATTAAAAAAAAAACTACAACAAAATAAAATTCGCCCTAATACGCGGCGCGCGGTAAAGTTAATAAAAATCGTCGAGTTTTTCAATTACTTTATTATGTACCGTATCAGTTAGGTGATGCAGTTTTGGTAGTGTTACGTACTTCATTTGCATTTTAGTACAGTTTTATACTGGTTCTTACATTTTATCGTTTTAATAATACCTAATGAAGTGTTGTAATTTCTTTCACATTTAGCGTTAAGAGTTTAAACTCATTTAAGCCTACCAACCATGTGTTATATCACCGATGCTTTTTTTTAGCTTTTTGTAATTGTGCTTTTTGCAAATGGGTGACAAAATACCAACAAAATCAAAATAAGCCCTGGGGAGGATTTACATTTAGATTTGTCTGGGTTAAGTAAATAATTAAATCAACTTTTTTTTCAACTGGTTTACGACTATAATACCTAATTTAAAATGATTGTATTTAGTCGGGGCAATCCTTTAAAGAGGGTGAGCAGAAGACATTAAATTATAATATAATGACAGCTTACATAATTTCGGGGATTCAATTGTCTCTGTCACTCCAACGAAGAAGTCTTTAGAGTGATAGAGAAAACTACCTGTTTGTGATTTCGAAGTTCGCGTTAATGCCGCCGAATGGGTGTAACTATACAGGATGTTTTTTATATCATTAGCCATATTGCAATATGTGTTGGGTAAAGGCGTCAAAATATTTGGTAAAACAAAAATAATCCATTTTTCATTATCCTTTTTGTTATAGATTTTTTTTTAAATCCCATTATCTAACGAATGTTTGGCCACTATGATCACTTGCTTACTTTGCGTACCTACTGCCCCACCATCTCATAACTGCCAAATCAGATTGGAAAGGGTGTTTGAGTTTGCAACTTTAATTAACCCGCATAAGGTAACTAATTCAATGCGGTATAACGTGTGTAACAAGTTTCCTACGCGTGGTGGGGAATGGAGGTGGACCTTAACTTGCAGGTAAATCCAACGAGACAGCATTATCAGTCTATCGCATACAGTACTAATAATGAGGGTATTTTGAGTTGCGCGCCGATCTGAGGGTAGTTTGACTCGAGCGCGTTCACGCAAGCGCACTCCTTCTTTGTTTACAGAGTGCTGTACAAATGGCACATGGCATCTTGCGATCAGCCGAGCCAGCATAATTTGACCTCAAGAACGGAGTAACTTAAATGTTCCGTCATACAAACGCGTACTGGTTTACCTCAGATATCAATTCTAATGCACTCTCTAAGCAAATTGAATTGTTGATGACGACGAGCAGGTACAGGTAGGTATGCGCTTGGGCAGTTTTAATCAAATAACAATCGTGTGTGCATGTAGTTAGGACATTTTATTCATTGTTTAGTGCCGATGGTGGGGTGAGTGACGTCGGCTGATCGGTGCTTGTGATGAACTCCTGATTGGCTAAGACTTGACTACTCAAACCTGCTACCCTTTTGTCTGCCATCGAATCGCACGGATTGAAACAAACTTGCCTAGTGACCACAAATTATGTTTTTGCCGGATAAAAAACGGGAAAAAAAACTAAAAAAAAGTGTCACTTTTTTTTCAAAAATGTTGTGTACTGGTGATCGCGAATGACATATCCAAATTTGGCTAACGACATAATAAACACCCTGTATATATGTATTTTATGAACAAAATAAATATTGCGGAAGACCTTTTGTTTTAAGACATTTTTTTTCTGATGCGATGAAGTGACTTATGTTGCTCATGGCTCATAAAATGAAGTCATACAACGTTCTCATGGCTATACAGCAAATTGCAACCATTTTTTTTATTTTAGGATGTACCTACATTTTCATAAGAAAACGTACCGACCCTTTAAATAAAAACATATGAAGTGCTTTTTTGAAGAGCCTAAGTTTTCACACTATCGTTCTGATTTTCTTTGGTGTATAACATTATACACCAAAGAAAAAGTACCAAGTTCGCAAAAGGTACCTAGCGAATGGTATAACAAAATATCACAAATTTACAATTTATGAATATACAATTTAAAATGTGTTGTGGTAAATTAGTATCAAAAATAAGTAAGGACCGACTCCAACAAAAAACAATGTCACGGAATATTCTGCAAGTCTTATCCATTCTTTTCTTTTAAAAGCATTAAGCAACGTAATTTAATTAAACCCACTCATTTTCACACTGTTTTCCACAATGTAGTTGTAAAAATAGTCTGTCTCAGCTTAAATTGAAATTAAAAAGCACTGTCAGTAGTCTGGCTTTAATTTAAAATCTGTAGTAAGTAATGTAATAAAATTAGAGACTTGGTCAATTTCGTCTGCGGACGTCCTTAGATCCGCTTCTACTGTTCGTTGCTTCTACTAGAGAAGTTCATAAAGTGAAGGCGCGTGAGATGTTTGGTCGTGGGTTTCTGCCAGATGCCTTCAGTTTCCGTACTGACCTTAGGAAGGAATAAGGAATGTAGGCACACAAAGAGTTGTGGGTGTTCTGTGTACTTGTATAGGTACTGCTAATGACATCCCGCTTATGGCCTGGCCACGACATTGGTCTAAGCTTTTGCTCGGCCACTCGGTCATAGCAATCACCAGTCAATTTTCTCGGGTATATGCAATACCTTACAAGGCTAGGCGCCTTTGACCATACTCTAAGGGTTCTGTGTGTTTTACATTGTTGATACTGCTGCCCATCAGCAATTTTTACTAAATGAATGATCACTGATACTTAGTCGACTCTTACCTCACCCATGGGAAGAGTTGGGGTTGTGACAAAATATATTCTTACTGCCGTCACTAATTAGCTGCGGTCGCGCCACTACGTGCAATTCAGCTCGTTTGTGGTGCGAATGCCGCGTCCGATTCACGTCACTATCGTGAGTCTCAACTTCTGGCCGAAGGGCGTCGTATTTCGGCGGTTCCAGGGCAACCTGCTGAACCCTACGCCGGTTCAGCAGTGTTATTCACTAAGGAAACCGCCTTGCTAACAGCGCTGTGTCAGCGCTGCGGCAGCGTCGAACCTAAAAGTGGTATTCACTAATGCGCTTTAAACGACACTAGCGCTCGGCGACGAATGCGGCGTGAGCTGGAACTACACTGCGTCGAGAGTTACCGCTTACAGTTCGACGACGAGCTGTTCTATGTTAGTGAATACCGTTTTTCGCAGCGCTGCGCTCTACGTCGAAGTGAAGGCTGTCTCGTCGTCGAGCTTGTTGACGAACGCAGCGTCGACTGTGTGAATAAGAGAATAACATAGCTGACGACGCAACAGAGCAACGATGTTTTGTCGCCTAAATGTAGATCTATTTTTTTTTTGTACCTTTTCGTCCTGCTGGTCATACTGTTTGAGCTATATAGTAGATTGTACAACAAGGGCATAAACGTGACCCATCTTTAACCGAGGATTTTTTTATAAACGAGGAAAAATATATAAAAAGTACGCCCGCCAACTCATTTTTTTTTTATAAATTTTCAACCTGTGATCAGAGTTTCAGATACTCGGGTTTCTGCCAAGTCAAACATTTCGACATAAGTTAAATTGTGCAATATGTTTTAACTGTTTGGCTGATGGGACCGATTGCCGATGCCAAGGTATATTAGAAATAAAATTACTTTTGTTCTAGAACATAAAACGCGATTTTATGTCGTCTACGCACGACATAAAGGTGCACTTTTTGAGCATGATAAGTGAAATAGCTATTTTAAAACACACTGGGCAGAACATAAATTTTTCAATTGTTTAATTTTAGTTTCATGGCGCATTTGTCTTGTTCTGTAATGTTAAGTAAACTTTAGTTTTAATAAATAACAAATAAAGATTTGCATACGGCCCGAATTGTAACAACCGCTTTTCAGTCCAGAAGCCAGCTATAAATAAAGCAAGCTGGTAGTGTTGTCACAATTCGGGCCGTAATCTGAGCATTGTCAGATCTAGATTTACGCGGCATTGTCTGGATAATACCAGCAATTAGTATTGTGCGTATTAGCGTAGATTTATACCCTAGTGCATTCATTTGATTCCTGCCTAGCCAAGATGCCATTTCGAAACATTTATCACTTCATATTTGAACGTAAATGCATTGCAGCCGTGTGGTGACGGCAATAAGAATACATTTGTCACCACCCCAACTCCTCCTGCGGGTGTCGTAAAAGTCGACTAAGGGATTAAAGTGTCACTGAGCATTATTTGATAGATTGATGATGAGCAGCAGCGTCATCATAGTGGACACATTACTGCGATCGCCAATCCTCTTGCCCAGCGTGGCGATTATGGGTATTTTCCTCCTAATGCGTAAACGCATAGTTAATAGAGGCATACGTCCAGCAGTGGACTATCATAGGCTGATGATGATGAATGCATTGGTGTGCCATATCATGAACGTATGAAGAATCAGTAGCTAGTTTCTGAAGTCTAGTGCCAATGACGCAGTTGTTGCAGTCAAGCATCTTAGTAGCCAAAAGTGTGGTCTGTAACTCTGTATCCTTTCACGAATAAAAGATGTCGCTGTCTACTTCGTTTTAAGCATAATCCGTAAATTGTTTATACCTTGATGTCTAGCCAAGTTGCCAATCGCTAACGCTTCGTAGCGAGTCTATATTAATTCGCATAATTTATTACGCATACTTCAAATTGGCATAGCGTTATTACGCATACTATTTAAGTGGCATAAGCATAATTTCGCATAAACGATTACGCATAATGTATTTACGTATAACGTAAACTATCATAACGATGATTTGGAATAATTAGGATGAGCATAATACTAATTGGTATACTTAATGAAAGGTATAAATTATAATAGATAAAATAATAATGACCGATCCTAGATTGCGTAGCGTAATCGATACTATATACCTAATATTTTTGCCAAGTTACTGTCGATTAGTACGTATTAATAATATTATTGTATACTATGGTGGGCCAAACCTTGACGTCAAAAAAATTTTTTTTGGTTCCGTACGTCAGGGACTATCGGAATATACCCCATGTATGTTAGCCGATTTTTTGTAGTTTTCGGGTTATGAATTTTTTTTAAAATTTTTTTGAGAAATTCTGGAATGAAGATTGATAAAAAAAATAATTGGTTTTTTTTTATATTTTCTTTTTGTTAAAGTATTACAACAAATAAAACATTTACTGAAAAAAAAATTAGCGTCCTCACTTTGATACAAATAGGATAAAAAATACCAATTTTACGTTAAAAACGCATCAAAATAGCATTAATGTACGTAAATTAAAAATAATAAAACATATTCCAAGGATTTTTGGTAATCTAAAGACTGCCCTAGACCTTAAACCTTCGTAAAAGCAAAAAAAAAGTGATACTTAATGATGAGGATTTTTCGGAGTAGTCGGTCAAATAAACTTAAAAAAAAGCTGTTTTTATCAATAAACAAAGACAGAAAATACCACGAAAACTCAATTTGTGTAGTTATTCAAGTAATTTTTTCCTACTTTAAAATTTTAAGCTTTTTTAAGTTTGAACATATTGCGGAGGTGCAGGCATGTATTGCTTACCCTCAGAGAATGGTCAAAGGCGCCTAGCCTTTTAAGGGATTGCATATACCCGAGAAATTTGACCGGTGGTTGCTAAGACCGAGTGGCCGAGGAGTACAGGCATCAGCCGCGAAAGCTGAGTACGTGGGTTCGATCCCCACCTCGGACATAGGTGATCTTGCTCGTTTTTCTTTGGTATATCGACGGTAGAAAGGCTAATTGGCTTAAGCGACACTTTGGGCGATATTGAGTTATTTATATCATCGGAATCGGCAGATTTTTCTCCGTCGATTGAGCTCGGTTTCATAGCGATCAGACGATTTTGATGGCGGTTAACACTTCTGAAATTTGGTACAGCGTTAAAAAAATGAAGGAATGAAGCAACACAAAAAATTGCATTTTTGAATGAAATGTGACTTGACCCACAAACATGTTTGGTTGGTTCCCGCTTAAGCGGTTTTTACTTTCCCAACTTTGCCATTCGTTTTGATTTGAACCTTTTGGTTTTACTCCATCACACACGAGCATAGTCGTTTAAGTCAATTGAACTTCAACAAAAAAGTGCCACCATAGGCGTTTGAAGCATTTAGCCTCCATTTAAAATAAAAGAAGCATGTCGCTTGAACCATTTAGCTCTTCCCAATTTTTTAGGGCATGGGTCGCTTCAACCAAATACGTAAAACCCTAAACCATAAAATGTATGTTACTTAAGCATTTTGAACCTCTTTTTATAGATGAGAATGTCGGTTGAAATAGAATATTTGTTTGACCTGTGTCATTTAAATCCTTATAATAAAATCATAATGCATCATATCAGTGTAGCTTAAATCATCAAAAATTTCTATGAGAAACTTTTGACTCGGCGGTACAATCACACTCTTGCCGCCGTCGGTGCTTTTTGAGCCGCTCGCCTATAACTACCGCCGCCCCCCGCGCGGGCGCGTCAATCACTTGTAGTCTGTGCCGGTAGGCGCATGTGCCGTAGTGATTTGTGTGTGATACTGAAATCGTGTATTTCACATTATGAAATAATTTAATTATTTTCATTGTTATTTCTTGATTATTTAATAATAATTAAAGTTTAAGTCTACATACTTACTTACGTATTTCTGCCGCTTATATTGTAAAAAAAACTGACTACAGATATAATAAAAATTAAGATTAAAAAATGTAACGTAACTATCAAGCGTAGTAATAAATTAATTAAAGATGTTAGGCAAAAAGAGCATTTTTTCCCTATAAAAGCGACAGAAAGGTTATTGCGGATGAAACGCTGTAATCAATATCCGCAATTTTTCTAAGACTGATTCTGCCAAATAACTATCTAATTATGTTATTAGAAGCAAATATTTTTCTTTATATGTATAGCAATAAAAATTGAGAAAAACGATTTTCATTCATTTTGTTTTCTTTAGACCTGCAGAGTAATTATACCTTTGTCTCTAAATATCCGAGCTTCAACCACCATGTTTCATCATATTCATATAATTCCTGAGATTTAAGCAATCCGTTTTTCAATGAGTGTGTGTCATTAAGTCAATTAGAATCGCCACTTATTTCCATTAAAGAATCGCTTAAACTGTTTAGCCTTACCCCGTTGTATAGTAAAAATAGCGCTTAGCTCATTTAGCCTTCTTTTTAAAAAAGTGCACTTGTACACTACAGTCATTTGACTTGCCTCCGGCGGCAGACGCTGTTGGTATTTGAACCAATTAGCCTTTCTCTCATTTTTAGCAGATTTGTCTTAAGCGACCTTTATTTCGAGACATAATAAACTAATTTTATCAAGGTAGGAACCAAAGTATGCGCCTTTATATCTTGAATATTTGATGGCAGTTGCGTTACAATATACCTGTTACTTTTTTTGTAGCGATTTTTTTTCTAAAAAATAAAACTTTAAACGGCTCTTCTGTAAAGTTCATAAAATGTCGGTTAAGTCAATTAGCCTTTATACCGTCGATATGACATCTAATAATTATAATTTTTTAAGTTTGTTTGACCGACTACTCCAAAAAATCCTCATCATTAAGTATCACTTTTTTTTGCTTTTACGAAGCCTCAAGGTCTAGGGCGGTCTTTAGAATACGAAAATTCCTTGGGATATATTTTATTTTTTATTTACTTACATTAATGCTATATTGATGCGTTTTTAACGTAAAATGTTGAATTTGGTATTTTTTTATCCTACTTGTATCAAAGTGAGGACGCAAATTTTTTTGTCAGTAAATGCTTTATTTGTAGTAAAACTTTTACGAAAAGAAACTAGTTAAAAAACCCAATACTTTTTTTTATTAATTTCTACATTCCAGAAGTTGTCAAATAAAAATTTGAAAAATGTATAACTCGAAAACTACAAAAAATCGGCTAACATACATGGGGTATATTGTGATAGCTCATGAAAGAGGAATCTAAAAAAAATTTTTTGACGTCAAGGTTTGGACCACCCTGTATATTGCTTCCAATTTAAAACTAGTTTAGACCTTTTTTACTTGTGCGTTGTACGTAGGTATAACAGTTAATGTTTAGGTCTTGACATATTTTATTGACCGACATACATGTATACCTACTTATATTTTTATAGTAAATATTGATTATTTTAATTATTACACACATTTTTACCCTAGCAATTTAAAATGTTCATAAATACGGCCTGTGTATTTTTTACGGGATACAGTTATCGTTTTGTGATAGTAGAAATCATGGTATAGGTACATAATAATAACGTAGGTTTCCTAGATCCTATTTCAAGCATCGTTGAAATATACGCCCGTATTAAATAGGTACACACTCTGTACTGTGCGCCTCATACGCCTACCAAGATGTGATTTCTTTACCAATAAAATTAATTATTAAATACCTAATGTTTTATTTAATTGATTGTATCTGACGTGTTCATTATGATATGTAGGAGATATCGACGAAAGCTAGGCTTCAACTTGGCTTCGTCGCTCCTGCTTATTAGTCTTTTGAACTTAACCTTACTGTCTTGGTTTTACTCTGATCTGCCTCATTCCCTTGATTTCTAAGTTTATGCTACTATAACATTAGGACGAATAAAGTTATATTTAATAATGTTATGCATATTTCAATTATGCATAATCTGTAATATGCGTATTAAGCATTATGGAATTTTATTATTTTGCCTATTCAATATTATGTTTAATTATTTATGCCAAATCCGTTATGCGAATTCATATTAGGACTATTAATATTAGGCATATTAAAGGGGACCCCTTCGTAGCGTATGGTAGTTTTCCCTCTCTATCACTCTTTCATATTAGTGCGACAAAGACAGTTAGCTGCCTTTAGTTTATGATTCACGATTAAGCGTTGGCAATTGGCAACTTGTCTAAGCACCCTTTATCTGGAACTGTATGTATTGTACTGCATGTGTAAAGAAACACTATTTTATAGTATACCTACATCATATCCAAACCACTACTCAAAGGTTCAGCCTTATTAGGCTTTAGTATGATCAGTTTAGAAATATTTATTTTACCGTATTTTTTGTAACGGTCAATGTAACGTTCAGGCGCGATCTGTCCTAATCAAGATATATGTAATTGATTAATAATTTAAGTAATTAACGATTAATTTATAAGCTCGTTGCTACTCACCCAACTTTTCTTGTAAAATTAGTTTATCATTTATAGTTTAATTCATTAAAAAAGTTAGAGGTATAGATACATTAAGAGTCTTTATCTTATTTCTCGATTTGAATAAAAGCCTACATGATGGTAGCACACTGTATATTATAATATCTATTAGTCCTAATGTCGTTTCAGAAATAGGCCTAGGTGCTTAGACAAGTTTCCAATCGCTAACGCTTAATCGTCAATCGAAAACGAAAGGTAGCTAACTGTCTTTGTCGCACTAATACGAAAGAGTGACAGAGAGGGAAAACTACGATATGCTACTAAGCGTTAGCCATTGGCAACTTGGCTAAGCATCCTGGTTAATATATTTATCTAAGCCTTGGAGTAAACATGCTATTTTATAGTTCAGGAACTAAGTACAGTTAAGGTCAGACATATCGATGTGCGCATAGTGGCAAATATATGTATAAACTACCTATCCTACGAGTATAACATCGTGTATATTATATTCATGTATTTTGACAGGGCTCACTCGGCCCTACGAAGCTGGAGATTCCAGGTTTCACTCTCGACAAAAGCATTAATATGGGTCAAAATTATTTTCGTTGTCTTGTTTCATACCACTCTGTCACGTTATTAGTTACCGTTTCGACTCAATATACAGGGTGTAATTGTTAAGTATGGCCAGACCATAATTCCGTAAATATCAGAAAAATTCCAGCAAATATCGAAAGTACGTTACCCAACGAGTAAAATTACTTTAATAACTTTTTGAAATAAAATCAGAAATATCTCAAATATTAACTTCAAACCCTTCCATACATTTAGTACGTAACCGTTCATTCAAAGACTAGTTTAATACGAATATTTTTTATTTAAGAATAAAATTTAGATTAATTATTTCATAAACTGTAGTCTTATTATTTTTATTACAATGTATTCGTACAAATAACGAATCTTTAACAGTTTTATCTCTTACGACACCCGACTTTCTTTAAGGCTATATAAGTCGTCATAGGTACTAAATGTATGGGAGCGTTTTAAGTTAGTATTTTTAATATTACTTCATCTATTTAGAAAAAGTTATTAATGTTATTTTACTCGTTGGGTAACGTACTTTCGATATCAGTTGGAAGTTTTCTGATATCTGTTATATTTACGGAATTATGGCCTGGCCACACTTGACGATTACACCCTGTATTAAAACAAGTCCGGTGCACTGGTACCAGTAGATTAAAATCCATACATCAGAAATTGATAACAAAACATCATCTCATACAAAAATCACCACTGCGTCACGTTTTTTAGGGACACAAAATAAGACAACCAAAAGAATTTTGACCCGTATTTGTGTGTTTATCATGTCATAATTTTATTTGTGTTTTGGTTATGGATTGTACGTTCAAGGCTTTCCAACTTATTCATAAACGTCTGCTAACTCAACAAGTCGCTAATAATTGTTTGTCCCTTTTGGTCTTAACAATGTGTCCATAAGAGCAAAAGGGACAAACAATTAGCGGCTTGTTAAGTTGCAGACGTTAATGAATAAGGGGGTTTATACTTACGTTCATATGGGGGGGTTTTGCCATAATCGCCACGCTTGGCATGCGGGTTGGCGATCGCATTGTCGCCACCGCACTTAAGGGATGCTGCTGCCCATCCCCTGGTGGTCTTGGTCGTAGTTTCAGGACATACCCGGGTCAAGTGTATGATCAGTGATATTTTAATCTCTTATTCGACTCTTACGACATCCACGAAAAGAGTTTGGGTGGTGACAAATATATTGTTAACTGCTGTCTACCCTTATTCATAAAGGTCTCCTAACTTAGCAAGCCCCTAAATTCTGCCCCTTTCGCTCTTATAGACATGTTTATAAGAACGAAAGGGACAAACGATACTTAACGGCATTATAATGTACCTAACTATTATATTACCATCGTTTAATACCCACAACATAAGCATTAATTGAGCTTACCATGTATTGTAACTAAATCGATTTGTGTAAAATTGTCCGTCGTTTTCACTGCATTTTGCGAGCACCTAATATATTTTACCTTGACTGCACCTATAGCTGACTTTACTTCGACCATCAAGTTAAAAGCGCGTTTTCCTAGATACAAGACAAGTTACATAGTTAATGCACAATTCATGACCTCTAGATATACAAGAAATGCTTGCTTAAAAGTATAAGATAATATTATATTAGAATATTACTCTAATACCGTAAAAGTAGGACCCTAGTTCCTACTAATAGCTACTGGTACTTGTTAATACGCAGGTACGAGTACTATCTACACAGCTGAAACCTTATTGTTAAGACATAAGGTCGATAAATGATCAGGATGCTTAGCCAAGTTGCCGCTTAGCCAAGTATCGTAGTTTTTCCTCTCTGTCACTCTTTAATATTAGTCTCTGTCACTCTTTCATTTTATTGCAAATACACTCGGTCAATGAATCCGGGTCAGATGGATTTTTTCATAGAAAGTATTGGAAACATGCTGATTACAAATCTTTAAAATAAATATTTATAATACAAGTAAGTGGAACCGTTTTTAACATCAGATTGTATTGGAATTTCCCTGAAGTTTTCACCCGATGTCGGATCGGAACTTTATCGTCAGATGACCCCGTAGATATAAAAATAGCAACTCATAATTAAAAAACTCGTATTACCATACATTTTCATTCTTAAACGGTCTACATTTTTTTCCATACAAACCGACTTAACGACAATTTTAAAGTTTTTTTGGGTTTATTTATAAATTTAAGGAAATTCCAATACAACCTGATTTCAAAATAGATTTTACCTACACTATAAATATTATATTATATTTTTAATATTATTATTTTTAAAATATTCGAAATCGCCATGTTTGCATTATTTTCTATGAAAAAAAACCACCTGACCCGTTTTCGTTGCTGGAGTGTGTAAATACCTATGACTATGACAAATACAGTTAGCTGCCTTTCGTTTACGATTGACGATCAAACGTTAGCGATTGGCAACTTGTCTAAGCACCCAGTTTTCTGCTGTTCCTACGCGCCTACGTATTTACTGAGAATCCATTGCTCAGCGAAAGTCCAATTATTCAGAGCTAGGACCTGTTAGAAAGGAGACCTATCCGTGTAGAGATTTCAGTATGTTTACTTCTCTAATGAGTAGGAATTATCGGACCTGTCCTTATCACGGCATAGAAACGAGTATACATCTACTTATGGCGGTTCATTTCTATACAAGAATCAATCGTTTCATACAGCACTAGTTTTTGCACAGTAGATGGTTTTTTGCAGGAGTGAATCTAAATAGGGTGGTACGAGGGACGGTCACGCTGACGAAAGTTAACTACGGAATAAACCAAGAAATATCGTAATTATTAATTAACCCTTTTTGGCGATGTATATCCTGATATAGATCAATTATTTTTGGTGAATACGTTTACACCCTGTATTAAGTCATATATAACAAACTATTAGGTACTACATAAATAATCAAGAATTCATGTATATAAATATAGTATCGATATCATTGCAATAACTGAATAGAATGCTTTGATTCCCACAAAAATTACGCCAAAATATCAATAATAACTATGGTGTGTATTTCTTAAAAAATTCACCATTATTTACAAAAATTAGCGCTCCCAGAAACATTCAGATAAATGTAGGGTTAGTTGTGGAACATTGACACAAACGGACACAATGAAACTTTGCGATATCTCGGAAACCTGACCTTAACGGCTAGCCCCGTCTATCAAACAAGGACGAGCTTAGGGACCCTCCACAACTCCCCAGGGTGCCAGCGACGATCACAGAAGGATCACATCGCTACATGCTTCAAAGCGAATTGAACCAGGAAAAGTTAAAAATTTTATTTACATTTCGTAATTTTTTGCAAGAATACAGAGAATAGTTTGGTAGTATTTATATTTTTGTCGTATTGTATACATATTCAAGTTTATCTTAAGCTAAATACTTTTAAAATTAGTTCAAGTTTTGGCCTCGTTTTTTTAATTAAGTTTAAAATAATACCCTGGTGTCTTACAATGAAACATTTTTATGTAATGCACAATGAAACAGGTCCATGTTTCGTTGTGTACTGTATAGTTTTATTGTACACCGAATGTGAAATTGCAAAAGGTTACTATTCTATGAGACTGTTCATTTAAACATGTTTCATGTTTAGCACCTCATTATCAACCTATTAAGGCCCACTTGTATAACCTATAGTGCAGTAATTGAAGCGAAAAATATGGTCTTACCTCCGAATTTTTTTACTGTGAAGCTATTTGCATGAAATTTTGGATTTAGGCTCATCTTACCCTTAACTTCAAAAGTGAAAATGATCTGAACTCCGCCTGTTATTTTTAAGGGTTGCAAACAACCCCTTAATGGCAAAATTTACATTGAGCCATTTTATCGCTAAAAACAAGTCTAATAGGAAGTGGTGAAATTTTAAAGTATTTTCTAACATAATTACCTCATATTAAAATTATTTTTCCCCTCACTAGCTCGTAAAGCGCTCGTTTATCCTTTAATACGAAACTGTAAAAACGCATATTATTCACTTGTGTGGCAAAGTAATGACATTCGTTTAACAGATAACAAAACGTAAAATGCTCATGGAAATCGTTCTATATTAATGATAATTAAATAATTTGTTTGAGAAATTAGTGTAAAATATAAATCTTTATATAATATGATGATTTTAACACATAAATCCTAAAATTCCATAAGTAACAATTGTTTTAGTGAATGATGATAAGATGATTAGATTCAATCACAAAACGCAGAAAATGTCAACGTCAACATTGTCAATGAATATTATAGGTTATAATCTTTATTTACCGACTCGAACACGCATAAAAATAGTAAACTAAACAACTTTCAGAGTGTTCTGTTATAATTTTGTAAAAATAATGAATGAGAATGATTTAATAATGCATTGGCGTTGGTGTGCAACTACAGGAATGTGTTGAAATCGTGCTGCGTTTACTTTTTCGTGCTAAGTTTACTGCGACAAAATCTTCCATTAAATACATGATGCATTTGGAAAATTATTATCACTAACCCGATGATGATTGTAATGTGCACAAATAATTACCTTTTTTGAGTTTCCTCGCTATAGTGAGGGGAAAAGTTTTGTGTTACACACGGGTGCAAAATGTATTTTACTTCTCGTATGTTAAAACACGAGCAAGCGAAAGGATTCTATAGTTGAACCACGAGCGAAGCGAGCTTTCATACTCGCGGGTAAAATACAACTTTGCACCCTTGTATAACAAATAACTATTCAACCCCTTCAAAATCTTACAACCCTTGCAAACAACCCCTAAATTTAAAAAATCACAAAAAAATTTGGTATGACATAAAAAGATGTAAGTATAAAGTAAGTAATATTTAATATTCTCTATAATAATTATCAAATTCTTAAACCCCTTTCAACCCTTAAAAACTACCCCTTGATAAAAAATAGTTTTTTTTTTGATAATATGAAATGGATTTAAATATTATTCCACACTCTCGAAAATGAATATCATATTCTTAAGGTTTTCTACTCCTACACCACCCCTAAATTAAAACAGTAAATACAGTATATGTATCACATAGTAGAGCAAAGAAAGATGTGAATGTATTAAGTCATACTGACCAACTTTTACTACCGGACCAACGCCGAAATTGCGTGAATTAATGTGACTGTCCCATACAAAACGGCAGCATACTCGAATAGCCTCAAAAAGAATCATCCCCCAACTCCTAATCGTTAAGGAGTTGTTCCTGCCTTCATCAGCTAACTAACACGAAACGATAACTACTACTCGCAATCACTTGAATAGATTTCGAAAACGTATGAAATTTGTTATATTCAAAGAATTATCCTCCGACTCCTAATCGTTAAGGAGTTATACCTTCCATCATCAAACATGAGACTATGACCACCTAAAGGCAAATACTCGAATAGCTTCAAAAATTCTTGAAATGTATTATATTTAAAGAATTATCCCTCAACTCCTAATCGTTAAGGAGTTGTACCTTTCATCATTAGATCACCAACTTAAGACGTACATGACTAGACGCAAATACTTGATTAGTCTTCGAAAATAAATGAAAAAAGTTATGTGTGCCTACAACATTTGAAGAGTTCCCTCGATTTCTCCTGGATCTCATCATCAGATCTGAATTCGATGACAATGAAACTAACCAGAAGGTATACCCTTTTAAACAAAAACAGAATTCTTTAAATCGGTCCACGCGTCTTCGAATAATCGGGGAACATACACAAAAATAAAAATAAATATTTCGTTGAATTGTAAACCTCCTCCTTTTTTGAAGTCGGTTAAGAACCATTGTAAAGGTAATTAAGAGAGCTACAACATCCTTCATTGCAATATATAGTAAAAAACCTTTTTCTAAAACGGCGAAGGGTTAAAGGGCTTAAGATAGGCTCTGATTGCGCTACCACGCGCTCTTTAAACAATCATGTCTCAGTCAATTTTTGTTTGACAGAAAAAACAATAAAACCAAATTGTTTATCAGACAATACCTTAATTTTGAATTCATACACTTTTATACGTATCTGTCGTCATTTTTGAGATATTATTAAAACAAAATGGGTGTCAAGAAAATTCGCGTTTTTTATTTAATCGTGACTTTTTTTTAAAACTATGTGTCCTGAAGCAGCCAAACTGATACTATCTATCAAACTCTTCATAATAAAGTTAATTCTAGGCGGAATGCGATTAATTTTAATTTTAGTGGAAATGGCACATATGAAACCCATTGATTTAAAAGAAAAAACATTAGATGCTCCCCTTGTTTGCGATACAGCTCACTTAGTTTCCGTGTAAAAGACTTTTAATAGTGCTCATTTTAAAGCTTATTTCAAGCACTACAAAATCCTTATGTATTAGAATGCATAAAATGCATCTGCTCGCCGGTAGATGGCATTGACCACATCGATTAAATTTCAGACAAAATAAAAAATGGCTTTGATCTTTAATATCTAGCTTAATGTTGCACTTAGAATACTTTATAAAAACCCAAATTGATCATTGTTTTACCTGCTACAATTTGTACTTACAAAATGGAGATATTGATAAGAAACCGATGAAAAACGTGAAAAAATGCGAATTTTCAATTGCCAATAACTTGAAAAGTATTGGATTTTTTGAAAAACTTTATAGACAATTTTTTGCCTAAAATTAGGCCTTCTATCGATATCCGAGGTTATTTAGCAAAATAAAAACGCCACCCCCGAGAAGGGGTGGCAACCATCCCCAGGGTGGTTGCGCTATTCGAATCATTTTCACTTTTGAAGTTAAGGGTAAGATGAACCTAATTCCAAAATTGTATGCAATTCGGTTCACTGTAAAAAAATTCGGAGCATTAATGCTTCAATGACTGCACTACTAAGGTTACACCGACCAGTAGCTAGAGTGCCAAATTTTATATGTACACCACATAAGCACATAATATCATCATCATCATCATCATCAGCCTATAATAGTCCACTGCTGGACGTAGGCCTCTCCTATTAACTATGCGTATAGACGCATTAGGAGGTAAATGCCCATAATCGCCACGCTGGGCAAACGGATTGGCGATCGCAGTAATGTGTCCACTATGATGACGCTGCTGCCCATCATAAATCTTTTATCAAATGATGGTCACTGACTCTTCGATAATATATAATAACCTACTTGGCTACTGTTTATAATAACCTGTTATATATAATAACCTGTCTGGTTTCTGTTTCAATGTTGGTTACCCGTGATATTTTTTGTTTACAATGAAACAGCTCACGGTGTTTCACTGAACACTATTTATTAGTACACATTGAAACAATACACTTTTTTCAAAAACATTTTAAGAATATATACGCATTTTTCAGAACTAGGACCACTTTTTTACATACCATAAAGAATGATGACTATTAGTCTATTATATGGCAAAATACACGATTTTTAACTTTCAAATTGGCTGAGATAGGACAGTTTAAAAAGTTGAACGTTTCATTGATGGCAATAGCTTAAGTAATATGTTTAACAATAAAACATACGTACACAATAAAACAATATGATATTTATGTTGTCACAAAGTGTATGATATCTATCGTGGAGATGCCCAGGACCCTCCCGCGTTCGCCTGGGTTGCAGTCCTACTACGAGGACACATAAAACATAACTTTTTTTGCAATATGTCGCAGTTATCGACGATATTGTTAAGTTACAATGAAACTTGGGTTATATACAATGAAACAGTCTTTCGGTTTCATATATCTTTCAGTGGTTTTATTAATCATATAACAAATTAGAATCCTACTAAACTAAACGTAATCCAGCCTACCGTTATTATTAACTTTCCTTTATTTTGTATTCATGGCAAGCGTACTTATATAAATGTTACATATAACACAGTTCCAATGTTGGTTAAGTCTGTTTCATAGTTCATTGGATTTGTTACATCTGTTTCAATGTAAAAATTCAGGTGTTTCATTGAATACATGCACGAGGACACAATGAAACAAATCTCCTTTTTTGTTTAAAGTTGCATAACACATATACTATTGAAAATAAGTAGAAACTAAGAATGCGATTCGATAGCCAACTAAATTGTTTATCTACAAACACAATATCTTACTCGTAACTTCAGAAACACCAGAGATACAATGGTTTGAAATTTAGTTGTTTCATTCATCCACAACTTACCCTACCTAATATGTAGTACGTATAAGGTACATTTTGTCAGAAACATTCAGACAAATGTACCTAATATGTACCTACATATAAGGTACATTTGTCTGAATGTTTCTGACTCAAGTCTAAATATATCCACATGCCAACAATACATTTTGACATTAGACCCGAAACACCATTCAATAGAGTTGAATCAAATCTCATCGCAATTGGGGAAACTGTATTACGGTCCAAGTTTCCTTATTGTCGGGCTTCATACAGCTCTCGACTGCACGAAGTTTATGTGTACTTTACTACAGATTAATTTGCCAGTATTGCATAACAGATACTACACTAAGGGCCGATTTTTCTATCGCCAGGTAAATATATCCGTCAGAATAAAATATCTCCGTCCTTTTCAACACACGCATAAATGACAATGACAGCTGACATTTATCTGACAGATATTGTTTATTTGGCGATTGAAAAATCGACCCTTAGTTACTAAAAAACAAACAAACCTGCAAACTTTTGGATGTTATAATTTTTTTTACATAAAAAATAAAAAGGATTATTATTGTTATAATCATTAATATTAAGATTAAATTATTTACAAACTAAAATTATACTAAAATTAATAAATAAACAATTTGCATTCTTTCATAATCAATTAATCACGCACTTTCAGAGCACAATCTTAAAACCTTAAAACTGAAGTTCACATACATTTTTTGTTAAAATTATTGATATTTATTAGCATTAACGTAAAAATATATCTACGAATGTGTTTTACGATATGTCAAAGACGTCAAATGCTATGGAAAGTTAGCCATATTTGTTTACCTTTTTTACTTTCAACTGAAGAATGGTAGTATAAGTGTAGTATCTGTTATTGCAGTAGTGATATTTTCAGAAACTGACGTACTCCGAATTCGATCTAATAAGAACAAGATCCACTCAGAAAGTGACTCAATGAGAATATGCCTTATATAGAATGTGGAAATTATAGAAACTGACGAACTACGAACTCAATCTGAACACTTAAGAACACTTAAGAACATGATCTGCTCAGAAACTGATTAAAAACGAATCTGGAACAGTCAGAATTAAACCTACTCCGAATTTAGTTAACTTTAACTTCGCCCAAATCTATATAACAGAACACATTTATGTAATCTGTGCCCCAAACCAACTTGCAAGTGGTTAGTAGCAAGTGGCAAGTTGTGTGCTACTTGAACGTTTACTGCTTCATGTTTGAGCTTCTTGTAATTACGTAGTTTAGTGCATGTGATAGTTACAATTCAATTTATTATGTTAGCTCGTGATAACATAAATATATTAGTACATTGTGTATTAAGGGCGGTAAATAAGAAATGATTCTTGTATCGCCCGTGGCACACACAATGTTTTTCATCACACCTGTGAGGCAATAACAGATAATCACCAATTTAAAAATTTAAAAAACCGACTTCAACCGGTTTCTCCAAGATTCCCGATTTGTTTCCATCATTGGTTTCCTCAAATCCTACTTTCTGAATGCAAATTCTTGTAAATGAATGAAAATTACCAAAAGCGCCATACATGTACCTATAACAATTGAAGAGATCCCTCGATTTCTCCAAGATCCCATCATCAGACCGCAACTTGGTGCCAACGGGACCATCTCGGGGTAATACACGTTCGATCACAAAAAGATATTTTAAAATCGGTTCACTATTCTCGGAGATATCGGGTAACATACATACATCAAAAAAAAAATTCTATCGAAATGAGAACCTCCTCCTTTTTTGAAGTCGGTTAAAAAAAGTAAATAAAACAATATATTTTCACAAAACTACTCTAAAATTATTTAAATCATTTCTCAAAACTGGGATGTCTTTTTATCATTTTTATAACAGAAGTCCCGTGCATGACCATGGGCATAATATAGCTCATTACGTTCATGTATGCCTGCTTATAAAATCAACATTTACGAGCAAGTGTGATGAAAAAATATTTAAGATATATTTTACAAATCAACTTAGTTCTAGCAAAATGTCAGCTTCTCTCTATATCAAATTTTAATAACATTCTAACCCCCCTATTCATAAACGTCTCCTAACTTAACAAGCTGATAAGTATTGGTTGTCTCTTATGTACTTGATAAGACCGAAAGGGACAAACAAACTTAGCGGCTTGCTAAGTTAGCAGACGTTTAGGAATAAGGGGGTAAATATTTATAAATATACAGAGTGTAATAAAACAGTTATGTTCCGTTTAAGGGATCATCCATTAATTATATCACACCTCAGTGGGGAGGGAGGGGGTCAACAAAATGTGACATATCGTGACAAGGGGGAGGGAGGAGTCCCATGTTTGTGACCTCGCAATCCTCAAATACATGAATACATGAAAGAATAGATCCAAAATCCTTGGACGGAGGAATAATAAGTTTTTAGTAAGTATTTTTTTATTATTGTTGATTTTCTCTTTGCTAATTTTATAAAATCATTTTAAGCAATCCTAATAAAGAGTTAGTTTCAAAGTGATGTTGTAATTTTTACCTTCCTAAACTAAAAATCTAAATGTGACGTCAGAGGGTGTAGTTAATTGTGATGATATGTGACAAGGGGGGAGAGAGGGGTACAAAAATCATGAAATTGCTGTGACGTAATTAATGGATGATCCCTAACAGTATATTGAATAAATAATCAAAGTTTTGAATATGAATGTTAAATTAAACTGTAATTTTAAGGGCGACCTAGGAGAACGCAACCATAGCAACGAATGACAAGAAAAAGGTGGCTGGTCATTTCATTCTAAAATAGAGCTCCGCGTTTTATTAAACAAAACAACATTTATGAAAATCAATTACATTTCAATCCTAAGAAATCTTGCTTTGACTTTATCACAAACCAAATTATAATTTCTGTAGAATTAGAAACAATTTAATAGCAGACATTTAACCCTTCACAATAGTCGCAATTCTGATGAAAACCAAAGTTAAAGTTTAATTTGTCAAAGTCGAATAATTAATGAAAGTTTTTTTATTCTTCGCGAAAACGTGTCGAGAGTGGCGTTTCATTATCGTTATTGCGGTTCAGGGAGCTGACAATGTTAAAGGTTGACGCATATACGGCACGCTGGCGATGCACGTGCGTGTCCATAAGCAATGGTAGAGCTCGTCACATCATCAGCCAATTTCAGTCTACTGCTAGAAATAGGCCTCTCTTATTACGCATGCGTATGGACGCATTAAGAAGTATAGTACCCGGCAAAAAAAGTTAGCAGTCTTTGGAAAGAGACAAATCATATTGCATAAACGTCACATATGTTAGAGAGGGACAACGCTATATAAAGCCGAGTCTCTTTCCAGAGACCGATGTGCAAACTTTATCGCCGGATACTGTAATTCACATAATCGTCACATTGGGCAATATGGCGATTGCAGTAGTATATCCAGCCCTGGTCTTTGTCACTCTGATTACGTTTTAATTGGAGTGACAAAGTCGATGTTTGAAATTTTTGATATTCGTTGTGTAGTACAATACCGTAGGTATAAATAAAGCGTGAACTCTTTTAACAGTAATAAGACTAATAAGTGTGCGATAACCTTTTTAGTAACACTCCGATGGAATCTTTTCCCGCGGAATGGTTTTTATTTCCAGCATCCTTAGTTCTAATGCTGGTAAGTGCTCGGATAATCACGGATTTTCCTTGAAGGAATGTGTTTCAGTAAGAGATTTATGTGTAAGAATGCTTATTTCCAAAGGACACACGCGTCGAAATAAAAAATAAATCAAATTGTTATTTTCCACACTGGCTGGATGCGTTTTTGGTTTGCATTTCAGCATTGAACAATTTGTACTTTTTATTTGATCTAATCACATCTTTAAATACCTGGCAATAACGCAGCCTAATTGAAGCATCATTATCATCATATTAGCTAAAAGACGTCCACTGCTGAACATAGGCCTCCCCAAAGATTGCCACAATGACCGGTCCTGTGCCACCCGCATCCAGCGGACTCCTGCGACCTTCACCTTCAATTGTATACATGTACATAAACTCTTTAACGGGTGAAACTAAAAATAAATCCCTTCGAGCCATCATTCCCTTTCGAAGGTCTAAAATGCAGTACAAAAAGAATACAAGTAAATAAATAATAAATATTGTTACGCCGATGGCATGATAAAAACTACAAATATGATTTTAGACACGTTAGAAGCGTTTTCAGCAGGCTGAAATGCGTTTTCAGGCCGTTTCAGAAGGTCCTCTTTCACATACTACAAAATCAAATATTCACCCCAGATACCGTCGTTTTCAGGTGCCTGAAACATGTTTTCAGGCCGTTTCAGAATACCCTCTATCCGATGGCGCAATAACCTGAAAACCCGTTTTCAGGCGTTTTCAGGACCCCTTTTGGGCCTCTCAAGTACAAATCGGTATATAGCTAAATTTCCCATAGGAGTGAAAGAGAAAGCACTATTAGATAAAGACAGCATGAGAGAATGTTCTGGAAGGATGTGAATGAGACAGCTATAGAGAGAACATTCTGGACGGGTGTGAAAGAGAAACCTGTAGAAAGAGACAGCGATACTCTAGAATGTTCGCGCACCTAACTCGGGAACTTTCTAGAGTCGAATCTTCTCGTACTTTGTAGATTTGAGTGGCTGGTATAAATACACAGCATGACCCGGCCGAGTAGTAGTTTCAATTGAGACAGCGAAGAGATAACATCAAGAGCGAAAACTGCGATTCTAACGGCGAGTTTGAGAGTGAATCAGTGACGTGTTAAGTGTGTGATTACTGTTTTAGTTTGGTGTTTGTTCCTTTAATTAGTAATTAAAGTGTCAGTTTTAATTAGTGGCTTATTTATACATTTTCTATAGAAAACCCACCCCACGAACGTAACATTTGGTGTCAGAAGCGGGATAGAAAATGGGTATAACGCCACGTGACAATGAGACCGAGCCAAAAGGAGTTGTGACCCGGAGCCAAGCTGCACGCGAGGAACCTGCAGCGCGGGAGGATATTGCAGTACCTGAAGAACCTCTAGCATGTGAGGATACTGCATCTAAGCCCGGAACGTCTGGTTTGCAGGCTAAGAGTACTCAAGACGTAGACCTCAGAACTATTCTGATTCTCCTGAAGGAGCAGTCGCGGAAACAAGAAGAACAGTTGCGGAAACAAGAAGAACAGTCGCGGAAACAAGAAGAACAGTTGCGGAAACAAGAAGAACAGTCGCGGAAACAAGAAGAACAGTTGCGGAAACAAGAAGAACTGTCGCGGAAACAAGAAGAACAGTCGCGGAAACAAGAAGAACAGTCGAAATTGATTCTTCAAGAGTTGCACAAGGCTGCTACTGAATGGAGGCAAGAAATGTACGAAGTCCAAGGGAAGCTCAGTGACATGGAGAACAAGATTCATGTTATAGAGGAAGCGGTTGAGCGTCGCCTCCAGAAGCTTGAATTAAAAGTAGCTAATGGCATCAGTACCTGCGCACCCGAGATATCTGTGCCGGAAGGTGGAAAATTTAAGGCACCTCCTTTTGATGGAACATCTTCGTGGGCGGCGTACAAGCTACAGTTTGAGTCCGTGTCCAAAGCAAACGGTTGGAGTAAGAAGCAAGCGATGACGGCTCTGACGCTGGCACTTCGTGACGAGGCTCTTACAATTCTAGAAGCTCTTGGAAAAGAGCAAACTTACGACCGGCTTCTAGAAGCATTAGAAGCCCGTTACGGAGACAGTCATCTGGAACATGTCTACCGAGCTCAGCTGAAAGACAGAACGCAGGGACGTAATGAGACATTGCAACAATGGGCCCTGGAAATTGAAAAGCTGGTCAGAAAGGCATACCAACGTTCAGCTGACTCTTTGATAAAAACCATGCTGGTGCAGGCATTTGTTGATGGGATCCGAGATTTGGAAGTAAGGGCGGCAGTACGACTAGGGCACCACGAAAGCCTTAAGGATGCCGTAGCTCATGCCCTAGAAGTTGAAGCTGTACGCCAAGATTCATCAGGATCGTATAAGCTACGTGAGATTTCTGCCAGGGAGCCGATTGCACCTCATCGGGAGTTTGGGCCACGATGTTACCATTGTGGAGAACGTGGCCATATACAAACTAGTTGCCCGAAAAGAAAGATTGCACCTCATCGGAAGTTTGGGCCACGATGTTACCATTGTGGAGAACGTGGCCATATACAAACTAGTTGCTCGAAAAGAAGCAGCAGGAGAGAACGAGATGAATCCCCTGTGACCAGGAATAAGGGCTCTGTACGACCAGAGCCGCAGCAGGGAAACGAGTAAGAGCCAGGACTAAGGGACGAGTGCTGGCTGGAGGTCGAAATGTCCCAGTAGTTACCTCACAAGCCAACGACGGGAATAGTCTGGTCGTCAAGGGAGAAATTGGTGGAATACCATGTAACCTTACTATCGACACCGGAGCTTCTCGGACGGTGATTAATCATTGGCTTCTGAAACACCTGACTCGAGGTCATGTAGTCCAGCCGACGCATCTACAGCTGCTTACAGCCACTGGCCAGTATATTCCCATCAAGGGAGAGACAGGAGTGGATTTAAGAATTGGCAAGCACATTTATCGGCACAAAGTGATTGTTGCCGACATAATTGATGACTGTATTATTGGACTAGATTTTATGAGGTGCCATGGTTATAAAATTGACATGGAAGTTGGAGTCCTGAAAACTAGATTTGATGAGGTTCCAATGGAAGGAAGAATTAGTGGGAATGTTTACTGCTCTAGAAGACCTGTTCTCCTACCAAAGGCACAGGTTCGAGTCCCAGTGCGTTTACCAGGAACAGCAAGTCAGGGAGGGCGTCGATGTGTAGTTGTGGAAAAAGTATCCAACGGTAAACCATGGATGGCAGCTCGTACAGTGGTTACGAAGATCAATGACGTTACGTATCGGATACGGAGGAATTTACGAAGCCCATGCAAGATTGTTCACGTTGACCGGCTCGCCAAATACCACGGAAATAATGATGCTCGGGACGAGCATGTCTTAGGAGGGGGTAGTGTTACGCCGATGGCATGATAAAAACTACAAATATGATTTTAGACACGTTAGAAGCGTTTTCAGCAGGCTGAAATGCGTTTTCAGGCCGTTTCAGAAGGTCCTCTTTCACATACTACAAAATCAAATATTCACCCCAGATACCGTCGTTTTCAGGTGCCTGAAACATGTTTTCAGGCCGTTTCAGAATACCCTCTATCCGATGGCGCAATAACCTGAAAACCCGTTTTCAGGCGTTTTCAGGACCCCTTTTGGGCCTCTCAAGTACAAATCGGTATATAGCTAAATTTCCCATAGGAGTGAAAGAGAAAGCACTATTAGATAAAGACAGCATGAGAGAATGTTCTGGAAGGATGTGAATGAGACAGCTATAGAGAGAACATTCTGGACGGGTGTGAAAGAGAAACCTGTAGAAAGAGACAGCGATACTCTAGAATGTTCGCGCACCTAACTCGGGAACTTTCTAGAGTCGAATCTTCTCGTACTTTGTAGATTTGAGTGGCTGGTATAAATGAGTCTATATTAATTCGCATAATTTATTACGCATACTTCAAATTGGCATAACGTTGTTAAGCATACTGTTTAAGTGGCATAAGCATAATTTCGCATAAACGATTACGCATAATGTTTTTACGTATAACGTAAACTATCATAACGATGATTTGGAATAATTAGGATGAGCATAATACTAATTGGTATACTTAATGAAAGGTATAAAATATAATACCTAGATAAAATGATAATGACCGATCATAGATTGCGTAGCGAATCCGATACTATATACCTACCTAATATTTTTGCCAAGTTACTGTCGATTAGTACGTATTAATAATATAATATTTACACATGTACGATTACAGTCGCAGTCAGATATTATATATCGGAACGGCGAGGGTGCTCATAAACATCTGAGCAGGCTTCTATTGTCATCGCTACTTGTGTATTGTGCGTAGGTATAACAGTTAATGTCTAGGTCTTGACATATTTTATTGACTGACATACATGTATACCTACTTATATTTTTATAGTAAATATTGATTATTTTAATTATTACACACATTCTTACCCTAGCACTTTATAATGTTCATAAATACGGCGTGTGTATTTTATACGGGATACAGTTATCGTTTTGTGATCGTAGAAATCATGGTATGGGTAAATAGGTTCCCTAGATCCCATTTTAAGCATCATTAAAAAATACGCCCATATTAAATATACGCACTCTGTACGTGCGTCTCATGCGCCTACCAAGATGTGATTTCTTTACTAATAAATGTTGATTATTAAATACGTAATGTTTTATTTTATTGATTGTATCTGACCTGTCCACAAGGTGGACCGATGACCTGGTGAAGGTCGCAGGAGTCCGCTGGATGCGGGTGGCGCAGGACCGGTCATTGTGGCAATCTTTGGGGGAGGCCTATGTTCAGCAGTGGACGTCTTTCGGCTGATGTGATGATGATGATGATGATGATCTGACCTGTTCATTAGGATGTGTAGGAGATATCGACGAAAGCTAGGCTTCAACTTCGCTTCGTCGCTCCTGCGTCTTTTGAACTTAACCTTACTGTCTTGGTTTTACCCTGATCTGCCTCATTCGCTTGATTTCTAAGTTTATGTTAATCCATATTAGGACGAATAAAGTTATATTTAATAATGTTATGCATATTTCAATTATGCATAATCAGTAGTATGCGTATTAAGCATTATGGATTTTTATTATTTTGCCTATTCAATATTATGCTTAATTATTTATGCCAAATCCGTTATGCGAATTCATATTAGGACTATTAAAATTAGGCATATTAAAGGGGACCCGGTATAAATACACAGCATGACCCGGCCGAGTAGTAGTTTCAATTGAGACAGCGAAGAGATAACATCAAGAGCGAAAACTGCGATTCTAACGGCGAGTTTGAGAGTGAATCAGTGACGTGTTAAGTGTGTGATTACTGTTTTAGTTTGGTGTTTGTTCCTTTAATTAGTAATTAAAGTGTCAGTTTTAATTAGTGGCTTATTTATACATTTTCTATAGAAAACCCACCCCACGAACGTAACAATATCTTGGGACATCTTACACAAATCAACCTAGTCCCACGGTAAGTTCAATTAAGACTTGTGATGTGGGTACTAGGCGACGATACCTATATATAATAGATAGATACATGTAGATACTTAAATACATAGACAGCCATGACCAAGGAACAAATATTTGTGATAAATAAATACACAAATAATGCTCTCGCCGGGATTCGAACCCGGAACCTCCAGCTTTGTAGGCAGAGTCACTACCAACTAGGCTACGGAGGCTGACCAAATGTATGAGACCCATATTCTATAAACTGCCTCCGTTTCCGTATCTAAAATTTAACAGAAGTTCTTCTCCTATTTCAGAACACCCACTGACCTCAATGGACTAACGAACAGCAGCCATGGGCAGCGGTCTAAGCACCGCGAGCAAGAGACCTCGCAAGCCAGACTCGCAGGCCGAGTCCTCGAGGGTCCTGTTTCTCTTGTACCTCATACATAGAACTTGGAATGTGCTAGTTGAGCATGTTGATGCTAAAAGCGCTCGGTAAGTTGCATTGTATTGTATTCTGGCCATTTTTTCGCAACTCGTCATCAAACGTGACATTTTTGGGCGCTACCAACCCAACGCAAACCCAGTACTTATTGGGGTCTTCACATACACCCTTGGATTTCTTCGCAGATGTACGCAGGCTTTCTCACGATGGTTTCCTTAACCGTAAAGTACTTATGAATATCAAATGATATTTCGTACATAAGTTTTTGAAAAACTCATAGAGTCGAGCCGGGGATTGAACTCACGACCGCTGTTTAGCAGCAGTGTGTTTTACCGCTCGACCTCAAGCGCTCGGTAAATGTAAAGTGACTAATTAGGCGATATGGCTGTCCGAATCGCTAAACTGAAGTGGCAGTAAGCGGGGCACATTGCCCATAGAGCCGATGGCCGTTCGGACGGAATGGTTCTCAAATGGCAGCCGCGTAGCGGAAGGCGAAGCGTGGGTAGGCCCCCACAAGGTGGACTAGACCTTGTGAAGGTCGCAGGATTCCGTTGGATGCAGGTGGCGCACGACCGGTCATTGTGACTATCTTTGAAGGAGGCCTATGTTCAGCAGTTGATGTCTTTCGGCTGATATATTCGGCTGTAAGCCCATCTGTAGATGTATTGCAACTCGAGAGAGATAGAAAAAATGACATACTTAACGTACCTACGTTGCGTTATAGTTGCGTTAGCGTACAGTGGCGAGCATAAGGGTGCGGCTTCACTGAAGCGGAGAGGAGCGCAGATATGCAAAATTGGCCAATGAGACCGCATGACAGTATTTCGAATTTTAATTTGAAGAATGTAATTGGTTTGGTGGACGCTCTGTCTCACCACCACCCCCGCCAGCTTCAGTCTGTGGTTAATTCTCTAAAGAACAGAGCACATGACCTTTGTGACCCTGAATTTCTAGAAATTGAGTTATCGCACGTTCAGGAGGTTCTGAAGAGAAATGGCTACATAATGAACAGACGGCAACCCAGACGAACACCGAGGAAGAAACATCCAGATGTTGCAAGGCGACCAGCATTTTTGCCTTATGTCAGGGGTGTAACGGACAAAATAGGTACGCTTTTGAATAAGTATTCCATACCAACCGTTTACATGCCGTTATCAAAGGTGGCAGGTCATCTAAGGTCGCCTAAGGATGTTTTACCTTATCACACACCGGGCGTTTATAAGATCGATTGTAGCTGTGGTAGTTCCTATATTGGGGAAACCAAACGCACCATAGCGGAAAGGGTCAAGGAACATATCACGGCTGTTAAAAAGCGTCAAACGAATAAGTCTGCTGTGGCCGAGCATTTGTTGGAGTCCGGACCTAACCACTGGATTGAGCTCCATAACCCGACAGTCCTCTCAACCGAGCGTATACATCATAGCCGAAAAGTACGTGAAGCTATTGAAATTAAGAAACATCGGAATTTTAATCAAAATGAGGGACAAGGAATCTCGTCCGCGTGGAATCCCGTGATTTACAAATGTAAGCGTGGTGAAACATCCATTTTTAAGCCATTGGATGTTGTGAGTGTTGTGTGTAGGCCTAGTGACAACCCTAGCCTAGAAGTGAATAATCAAGATCAAGTGCGGGTAGTTCGAAAAACCCGCGCAGCTCGAAGGTGTTGATACATTCTCTCGCCAGTCTGCCTGCGACCACGGGTGTAACGTCATGCCCGAAACGTCAGGATATAATTAAACGTAAGTTTACGCGATTAAGACCCGTTTGTCTGTAAAATATGAGTAATTGGTCAATTTTGCACATCTCCGCCTCAGTGGAGCCGTAGTCGTAGCCGTAAGTCATAGGACTCATAGGGCCATACTCATATGCTTTGCCTTCTGTGTAGTACAACATTGATCCCCAACCTTCGCATTTCAGATGGCGCGGCTCACAAACAGTGCCCAGCTCGCGGCGATTCGACTCCGCCAGCATGCCAGATTCGGACCCTGGCTCCTGTTACTCCTCATGCAGCTGCAGCTACTGCCAGCTGCGGGACTGTGCCCAGGATTGTGTCAGGTAAAGGCCTGAAAATTATATACAGGATGGAAAGGAACGACGATCCTTCACGCTACCGACCGAATCTACCAACCGTTACGATGACTTTCAGAATAGTACCAACATCAAAATATCTTTAAAAAAATTAACTCCTCATACCAAATGAGTGAACGAGTGATTAGCTAGAGTTCAATAGTACGGAAAAGTCTATTTTCCATGTGTACTTTCGATGTGGGTCCCATACTGATAGTTGACCTTAATGGTCGGTAGACTCGGTCGGTAGCTGGAAACATCGTCGTCCCTTTCCATCCTTTATAATTGTAAAATTTAAGACCCATAGATTTTAAGTTTCCGTACCTCAAAAAGAAAAAAACGGAACTCTTATAGGATCACTCCCGTGTCTGTCTGTTCTTGTGTTTATTGATCAGGAATGGTAAAATCATTATTTTTTAGTACAGATGGTGCCTTTTTTTAAGCTCTAGTGCGAGAAGTGTGTTATTTTACGTCAGGTCCAAAACTTCGGAGGGCCATCTGCACTAAAAAACGTTGTACGAGACACGTGCAAAAACGAAATTCGTAACTCGTGTCGATTGAAAACACTCCCTATCGGTTGTGTTTTAAAACATCGCAACTCGTTTCGAATTTCATGTTTTTCGCACTTGTGTCGTAATGTACTATTCTAATATCAATAACGAATCAGCATCCCAAGCAAGTCCAGATCTGGAAGAATTAGGTTTACGGGACTTTGTTCTAGTCCGCGGATACTTGTCAATAATATGAGCACAGCACATACAAGTTCTTTCTAACTAAATGTTATTTCTCTATTTCAGGTAAGAAGATCTAATTAATATTCTGGATCCTAGCTGGCTGACTTCATGAAAACTTCCTGGCAAAACACAGTCAGGACATAAGATCATCCTCTTCATTCCTACTACCTTTATTCTTATAATATTGTAAATCTAAAAGTAACTCTTTCTGTCTGCTTTCACACTATGTCACGCGATTTTCATGTCATTTTTTGTTGTGTCTCCACAGTTTAAGTACCTGGACAGGATATAGAATATTAAAGCTTGAAGACTGCATAGTTTCGCGTAATAAAATTTACCAAATTCTGCTTCAGCTTTATGCTGGTCTAAAATATTTAATTATAGAATAGATAACCAGTCGTACGATTCTCCATCCAATCTGAATTATATATTATACCTCCGTTTCACTTCACGTACAAAAAACACATCGTTGTTTAAAGAGGAACATCAGCAATCAGCCTCCATCAAGTTTAGCAAGAAGCATCATTATAGACAAAATCTTTTAACGCCAGCTTTTTCGAGATCATTCCACTAAATTACCTCAACAGATAACCGCGAAGGAACGAACTCAACTCTTTATTTTTAAAAGCCATTAAAAGGTTTAATTCCTGAAATTTGGCCGCTATTCGTGTTCAGAGCGAATGCAACTTTAATAGTATCTTATCTTTCATGTTTTTGAACCATATATTGAACTTTAAGTACTCTGCTTTAGTGTTACTTTTGCATCACGAGGTATTTTACGGTACGGATTTGCGAATTACCATGAAACGTCCCCTGACCTGCGGTTGATAAATGCGAAAAGTTTAAAATTAACCTTATTCTGTAGGCTGCTTTCCGCATAATCGTCATTATTATTATAGAAGTAAGATTCAGTTTTGGATGTGGTCTATAAGGATGATTGTAGAGGCGCTGATAGCTTACTTAAACACGTTTCCGGGTTTATTTTTAAGATGCTTCGAGATCGTGCGAATGCGCATGAAAAGATTCTTTACATCGCGCTCAATTTTTATTCCAACTCAGACATGTTTCGCACTAAGCGCGCAATGTAAAGCAGCATTGATTGGGGCTCGAGCCACGATCATGTAATCTGGATTTTGCTTTCGAAAAAGGTCGGTAACGATTGAGAAAAGTTGCTTTCTATAGGACTGAATGCGTAACAGAATTTAGCGAGAGCTTCGGTCCCAATTGCTTCCTTTCGCATGAAAAATTCACACTTCAAAAATGAATAACGATTCAAATGACATTCAGAAAACGAAGCCTAACGAAATAAATTTAAATAGAATTGTGCAAATGTGGAGGGAAACGTTGTTACCCTTCAAGCTCTTAAAGAATTTATTGACAATGTTTTTCATCGTAATGTGGAAAAATATGTTTACGTTCTACTTGTACAAAATAAATGTGGCTTAAATGCTCAAAATAATAATCTAAGTACAAATCTTTTATTTTCACAACTTAGTGTATTAGATAGATTTAGAAGACACAAAGTTCCTATCGCAGTAGAGTATATGTACAGTCAAGTGCAAAATTATGTATCGAAAGAATCCTCTTATAAATATGTAACGACGTTCTTATTACATAGAATTAAATTTAACTAGGGCACATTTTTGAGCATTTTTATATACACCTTATTTACACCTTATTTTGCCTTTGACTGTACTATACTGCGATAGTAAATTTTAATTGATACCTATCATAATATTAATTATAGTGTGTATAGTAGTTTCCATGATTAAACCCAAAAAAGTAGTTTGACATAGCTTGAGATTTATAATTTAAATTTTAAAATGTTTAAATACTAACAAATGTATTGCAAAATCCTTTTCATTCGGCTTTCCACGGAAACGTCCGAACTAATATTGTTGTCTCAATGAACTTCAGTAGGTACCTATCCATTGCACTGAAGCTAATTGAGACAGAAAGATAAATTCGGAGGTTTTCGTGAAAAAACCAAGGAAAAAGATTTTGCTCTGCATCTGTAGGTACCTCAGTTGTCAGATACGCCACAATTATCTATATATATAAAAGAAGAAGCTCCCTTATAAAGATGCACGCACAGCCTAAACCCCTGGTCCTATAGACTCCAAATTTAGCACGTAGGTTCCTTTTATAGTGTAGACGAGCACTAAGAAAGGATTTTTCAAAATTCACCTTCTAAGGGGTTGAAATGGGGGTCCAAAGTTTGTATGGCGAAATAAGATTGGTTGAACTATTTTATCCAAAATTTCGCAAGAGTATTCTTTAAAGTAATTGAGTAAAGGTATGCTTAAGGTTTTTTAAAAATTCAACCCCTGAAAAAGGTAAAAAGGGTGACAAAGTGAAAAAATCAAGATGGGTATCGTTTTTACAGTTTATCGAGTCGTAGATCACGAAAACAATCACGATTTTAAAATTTAACGCGGCGGACGTGAAATACTGTACACGGTTATGGTGTGATGGGGTAAAATTCGAAAAATATCAATATAATTTTATTATTTATTTATATTTATGTTCATTTCTGGTTCTAGAGATTCCAAATTTAGCGCGTAGGTTTCTTTGAGGATGTAGGGGTGCTCTAAAAAGGTTAAGTCGAAATCCACTCCCTAGAGGGTGCAATGGGGGTCCAAAATTAGTATGGCGAAACAAGATTAGTTGGACTATTTTGTCCGAAACTTTCTAGGAGTATTCTTCAAAGTAATAAAGACATGTTTGCAGGTTTTTTGAAAATTTAACCCCTGAAAAAGGTAAAAAGGGTGAGGAAGTGAAAAAATCAAGTTGGGTATCGTTTCTATGGTTTATCGGGACGTAGATCACAAAAACGATTTTAAAATTTAACGCGGCAGACGTGAAATACTATGTACACGGTTATGGTGTGATGGGGTAAAATTCGAAAAATATCAATATAATTTTATTATTTATGTTCATTTCTGGTTCTAGAGATTCCAAATATAGCGCGTACGTTTCTTTGAGGGTGTAGGGGCGCTCTAAAAAAGGTTAAGTCAAAATCCACTCATTAGAGGGTGCAATGAGTCTGAAGTTTGTAGGGGAAACTTGACTATTTAAACTGTTTTATCCGAAACTTCACAGGAGTATTCCCAAACATAAATGACTAAAGACATGTTTTAGGGTTTTTGAGAATTGAACTCTTGAAAGTGGTAAAAAGGTTAAACAGTAAAAAACAACATGGTTATCGTTTCTATAGTCTACTATCGTGTCGCTGTACCGAGGTGTACGTGAAATACCATCTTCTCTGTTATGGTCTCATGGGCTTGCGGGTTATGACAGGGGTATCGTTTTAGTGTTTATTTCTGATAAAAAAAATCTAAATATAGCATGTTAACCAACGTTAATAACCTTTTAAGTTTTCCCGAGTTTTCATGCGATAGTAATCAAAAGTACATATATCTGTGTATCCAAGGTGTTTTTTATTTAGTCAAAACAGTCGTCACCATAAATTTCGACATTTTTGATCCAATGGTGTAAATCGATGTATCGGGATCCCAGAGGTTCTTAACAAACTGCAAAAAAGGCTGCCTATTCAATTTCCGTTTCGATATTGTCCGTCATAAAAATCGGTGGTAATCTGAAGTTCTGACTGATCTGTTCATCATAATGAAGCAGAAGTCAAATTTGCAAGAAACGGTAACAATATTGAGTTACTTCAAATGTTAATCAGCTCGCCTAATTATGGTCATCTTTGTTAGGCCTGGGAAACGACAAATGATAGTTTTTATCATCAAAACACAACAATCACCTATGTGAGTGTGTATGTAAACTTTGAAAGATAAAAAACATTTGTCAGTTACTAGATGGTAAAGATGACCATAATATTATGATAGCGGATTTTGATAATTAATGAATTTGAGGTCAAATTTGCACAAAATGATCGGCACCTTGAATTTATTTAGTTTGAATCCGACCTTAATAAAAATCGGTATCTTAGGATCCAAGGGGGTTTTTACAAAAAGTGAGAAGCTATCACATCTAAAATTTCTAGAACTTTGATTTAATATTGATAAAAATCGATACCTACCGAGAAGATGAAAAGTTCTTCATATGGAATTTGAAGTCAAAATTGCAAAAATAATTCGCCATCATTATAGCCATCATCATATTAGTTTAATACGACCGTGATAAAAATTTATAGAACGCGGCCGAACCGCGGGTAAGGGTCTCACCAAACCAATCGACGCGGAGTCGGCTTTCGCCGAGTGTTTTACACCACACTATTCGCATTTAGCCGATCGACCGTCTCCGCGGTTGAACACCTGCGTTAAGCAGTCTCATCCTCCTTGCGGCCGTAGAAACGCTCGATCGCCTGCGGTAGCAGTTGTAAAGCGGCGGTCGGCTCTCCCGTGCTCCGTCCTGCCGTCGAGATGTCCGACAGCACGCGTACAGCCGCCGAGTCCGACGAACAGTTAGATAGGACAGCGGGTGATCGGCAATCGTAAATCTAATTTTTGGAGACTAGTTGTTAGAAACTAGTTTGAAATTGAACAGACGTGTATGATTACGACAGTATTACTTCGTGTTGTCAGATCTATTGCAGATTTTAATGTGGGTAATAATTCAAATGAATAAATACAAACGCATCAGTAGCGACTTCGGCCGTCATCGGCTCTTTTCGGCCGTCGTCAGCTATGTTCGGCCGTCGAAGACGCTGAACGGCTTCCGCCAGCTCTGACCGGTGCTTATCGCAGGTACTCGGCCGTGATCGGAGCCGTTCAACTCTTTCCGGCACCGTACAGCGGTATTAGGAGATTTACGAATGCGAACGTGTGCGTTAGGCTGCAAACGGTGTCGTACGAATGCGAACAGCTTTACGGCAAAACGCCGTTTTCCCGTCGAAAGACGTCGTTTCGCGTGAGCCGAGCCGATTTACGATGTCCTCGCTCTTATTGCGTTGACATAAAGCTTTTTCCGTACGCGATTAGCCGAAACGGCGTCGACTAGTTTGGTGAGACCCTAAAAGCACCATCCGCCACACTTAAATCGGTTAAGGCAAACGCGAGATAATCGCGGGAAAACATTAACATGCAGTGAATAGATATTAGAACGCGGGCGAAGCCGCGGGTAACTGCTAGTGACTTATATTTCTCCAATAACTGTGGTAGGTATTCGTGAACGGTTGAAGTCATTAAATTAGTACAGGGCGCAATAAACACATTATGTTTTGTGAAAAATTGCAATTTGTATATTTTTCATACATTATGAGTATTAATCCAATGTGTAATGTTTTGTAATTTTTCTTCAGATGACTACAAGTTTGCCACAATTATAGGTTATAAGCTACATTATGTATATTCGTCGAAGAGTTATTTTTAAAGTTTTTTTTTAAACTACATTCTTTCACAAATCTACTGCGCTGCCCTTGTCAGATCACATAGGTGTGTTAATAAACATATAAATAAATAATAAATATAAATAATTAAATAAATATCTTGGGATATCTTACACAAATCGGCTTAGTCCTACGAGCTCATTAAATGCTTGTAATGTGGGTACCCAGCGACGATATAATTATATGTGTAATAGATAGATACTTAAATACATAGACAGCCACGACCAAGGGACAAACATTTGTGATACATAATGCCATCACGGGAATCTGAACCAGGAACCTACAGCTTCGTAGACAGGGTCACTAGTGTCACTACCAACTAGGCTACGGAGGCTGGCAAACATACTTGTTGTAGCAATGACATAAAAGCACTAAAACGTTTACCTTACGTCAAACGAAACTTTTGAAGTATCTGCACTGCGAACCGCAAATCCACTTAAACTTTTAAATGCAAGCTCCAGACTTGTGCAAGTTCGATTCGTCCCTTTAAGAGCTTTTAATCAATTTAATGGCGTCTGGCAGTGAAAAGTGTTTACTTTCAAGCTTGGTTTAGGCATGTTGCAGACTGTTTATATTCGAAAAAAACGCGCGGGTATTATTGTTATCCCACTACAGGAAAAATTCCTCCCCCATTCGTTTCAAATATCCCTATTTCATTATTAGTAGGACTTAAAACGGGATATTTATACTCGATAAGGTACACCCGGCTAAGATCGGATCTAATGTAAGATCGGATGACCGCAATAACTACTAAAATAGTAGTATTTTTTCTTCGCTGGCTATATTATGCATGACGCCATTTCACCCCGCCCCTCTCGCTAGTATGCAGCAGCCGCTCAGCCGCATCAGTCGTGAGCTACGAACGGTTAAAAAAATAGTGAATTTCTTAGAGAATTTTTGGAGATCCGATCTTTAACAGAAATCTATGCACCTTCTTCTCCTACCAACGGTTAAAAAAATAGTGAATTTCTTAGAGAATTTTTGGAGATCCGATCTTTAACAGAAATCTATGCACCTTCTTCTCCTACCTTTAGAGTTGAAATTAGATACTAGTCCGATCTTAAGCCAAGAAGGTTTTTCGGTTGGGTATCTTGAAAAAAAAATAGTGCAAGGTTGAGTGTCGATTACTCCCAAGCTATTCGGCTGAGCGGCATCAAGTAAATTTATATTGAAAGCTTGATTTTTTTTTGTCACGTACATCACACATTTGCAGGTAAAAGTTAGTGAGAATAAATTTATGATTTTTTTGGTGACATCCTTTCAACTCACCGAAAAATAGTCCGGTCTTACCCGGGTGTACCTTATTTTGGCACTGTTGCAAATGCCATCTTCACGGAGTAAGTGACGAAAGTTTTAGTTGTGGTTTAATTAACAATTGCAATTTACGTGGTATATGAAGTTTATATTATCCATATTTTCTGCAGTTTCTGGCTATTCCTTTGAAAATAAGTCGAGGATATCTTGCTGTTGCTGTCTTGGTCTGCTTGGTGCATTTTGAGTTGGGCTGCCACAGCTCATCCGACATATTGATATGTCCAGCCCAGTCCCAGTTCAACTTGGCCGCTTTCAGAGCCACAATAATTATTCAGTTTTAGAATGATGACTCGATGGGAGCCGTTCTAATTGACAGATTAACTATTTGCAAATGTTATTTGAGACATTTTTAATTTTTATAGACAGTAACTTGTATCGACTCTCAGCGCCCCACTAAGACAACTCCTACTTCCTCACCAATTATAGTTATGAGGAAGCGAGGTAAGAAAAAAATATTTTTATAATTAGTATTGTATTTAAAACCTGCTAATGTATATTTAATACAAAAAGAGATTCGATGAAATAAGCGTTTTTTTATCAATTGATTAGGCTTCCCTTTTATAGGGGTTTGTTAGTGGTGCAATACCGCAGAGTGCATGCGCATAATGCTCCTCAGTTGTGATTGGAGAAATCTTATACCACCAACACGGCCCAGAACTAATTCATAGAGAAATTCTACTTTTTAGATAAACGTTATTAAGAAAGAAACAAAATACATTTATTTATTGTTAATTATTAGTTTTAATTCAGGTCTACCAGCCGTAATTTTAAAGGTCTACGAAATATGTAAGAGACGAATATGAAATCCGATAAAAGTTTTGTTTCATGAATACGAGTGTTGCAAAACTAGCCAAATTTGCCTTCAAGGGAAACATTGCCCAAAACTAGAATTTTATATAAATTATACGTGTAATTTGTTTTTTTAATGTTGTAGATTCATTCCTTTCTTCGGCTTATTATATAAATATACTAAACCCTACTTTAGCAAGCTAAATAATTTAGTTTTCTTGTTCAAAATCATAAGATATTGTTCAAGAAGGATTCACTGCAGTTTGTAATACCATAGTCGAGTGACTCCTTGGTCTTTTAATGAGCTCCGGCAATTAGTTTCAAGTACTTATCTACTTAGCATTAGTAAAGTGAGTGTCAGGGCGGGGTGTCGGTGTAAGAGCTATTTGTACACCTGTAATTTCTTACTTAAGTTTTAAGGACGGAGCTATACTAAGGAATGAGATAGTTGAGTCAAAATTATTTTCGTTGTCTTGTTTCATACCTCTCTGTCACGCTTTTAGTGGCTGTTTCAACTCGGTATATAAAAAATCCGGTACACTTGCATTTCTTTTTTGCGTTAGATTTTAATTCATACATGACAAATTGAAAACAAATCATCATCTCATACAAAAATCACCACTGCCGTCACGTTTTTTAGGCACAAAATAAAACAACGAAAAAAATTTTAACTCAGTTATATTCACCTCTCATTCCTTAGTATAGCTCCGTCCCTATACCTTACGTAAGAACTTACAGGGGCCTATTTCTCGAAAGCTTGTTACGTGTAATACAAGCGGAAGTCCTCATCTTATTAATGATGTTAAAAAGTGACTTCCACTTGTATTACAAGTTACAAGCTGTTGAGAAACGGGCCTCAGCCACGGCTGGCCTACGAGTACAATCTAATCTGATGTATCATCAAAGATACATATTATACAAATATCAGGACCCTATTTCACGACGGTGACAGGTGCGACAATTGCAAAAAATACTGTTTCTCCTATTGCTAGCGTTCACGGACGGGCTGTGTGTTTGTTTCCCACCAAATAAATAAAATGTATTGCAAAAACGTTAGTAATCCAGCAGTTAATAGCTACTAGTTTTATTTTGAAATAAAACTATGAAAACAAAAAAAAGGGTTCGTGGTCTGCGTGCGGCTGTCAGTCGTCCGCAGACCACGAAGTGTTCGAAACGTCGGAATGAAGTTAAAGTTAATTAATATACGCGAGTTTATTCGGTTTCATAGTTTTATTTAATGTGTAATCCTCGTGGAAACCGAAGAAAATATTAGCAACTTTTTTGTGGAGCAATTGTCTCAATAAACACGACAATGGTAACAGAATTTCGACACAGGCTGAGCATCATGTCAATAAATAGGTAGTTGTAGCCTACGGTGGCCTGTGACGTCAGTAAAAGTGATATTATGCAATTGCCACACCTGTCATCTTGGTGAAATGGGGGCCAGATTGTGCACTCTATCTAACCGACAATACCTAGGTTCTGCATTTGTATGGCAAGAACCGGGAATTCAAAATTCAGAACCGGGAGCACACCCTAGCTATGACAGTAGGTATTTTGTTTTATAATAGAGCGACGGTATTACCTAACACCCATTTACTATTTTGATAATCATAGGTGGTAACATACTAAAAATACATTTATTTAAAAGTGTACGATTTATAACTTAGGTACATAAATTAAATCTAACGATCTAACGGTTATATAGATATTTAGAACAGTAGCCGTACCATGACTACCATGAGTTGGAAAGTAAAGAATAGGTTTTACTCGATACGTAATAACATTCTATCGCGCTCGCACCGAAGCCAGAGCCGTACACCTGTAAGTTCTTATACGTAAGAACTTACAGCACGCTTAGCACATGATTGGTGTGACAGTATGTCGCTGCGAGATAGATTTCCTGTCTTTTACTAGTAGCTATACCTACTAATAAAAGAGGGACGGATAGTATATCTAGCGGCGACATATTGTCGCATCAATCATGTGCTAAGCCTACAGGTGTGCGGCTGCTCTGACGCATTGGAGGGAGCGCGATGGCCTGCTTTACGTATCGAGAAAACCCAAACGTTACCGATGCTTGCAAAGTAGTAGTAGTAGTAGTAAAACACTTTATTGCACAAAAACACAGAAAACAAAATAAACAGTATGATATTACACAGATTTGTACAAAGGCGAACTTATCCCATTAAGGGATCTCTTCCAGTTAACCTTTGAGCAATTGAAGGAGAACTGGAGATGGTAGACATCCGCAAAGTCATGGTACGGCAGTAGTAGCTTTCCATTGAATATTTAACTTATTACTATGGAAGAACTCGCTGTTACTGTGGCTTCGCCTCGACAACGACGAAAACAATTAAAGTCGCTGCAGCGGAAGCCAGTGCGCAGCGTCCCGAACTGTAGCCGTACCATGAACTGCCGTCACGTTATTAACGCGGACTTACTTTCTATCCATCCCGCTCGTATTCGCACTACTCGCGTATTGAGCAAGCCGGATAGAAAGTAAGTCTGTATTAATAATACAGGGTGTACGTCTAATACGGGCGAAGCTCTTAACGGGTGTTAGTTTACGACATAATAAGTACATTCAAATAACTTTTACTTAAAATAAGAGCAACAAAATTTTCCATACAAAATAATTCGGCGCGCAATGTAGAGCAACATACGCGAGTTAAACACTCGTTGACAGTTAATTTCAAAAGCAGATGGCATAACTGCCATATCAACAATAACAAATGTTCGTACCTACATTGCTGCTCCGATAATCTTAAATAAATTCTGTGGGGTCATAATTAAGAGTAATTTTGAAAAAACCTTGTAAACCATGATCACACTAATGAATCCCATGCCTGGTTGAATTGATCGCCCGTATTAGATTTACACACTGTATATGAAGGGTCCACGGAAAGAACATGTCTAGTCAATTCAAATTGCAGAAGGGAAAACCCACTTACTTTTAACATAATCAGGTGTGAATTTGCCCTGATTTTTTTAAACATTGGAAATTTTTTTCCGTAGACTCTTCATATATAGTAGGTACGGCTATGGTACCTAGCCCTCCCGCCTTTAAACCGCCATTTAAAAATACCTAGTTGTGATTGGTTCATCAAAGTTTTGATTGGCTAGATTCTATAAACATTTGTCAAAGATGTTGCGCCGAAATATGCGCGGTTTGAAAAGCGCTATGTCCTGCCCATCTTGGCACAATTGAAAAATTGTTATTGGGGGTATTTTTGAGCTGGCGTTAGACATCCATGTTATATTATATATGGTCGCAGCCACAAATCTTTTTTGAACGGATTGTACCTACCTTAAATATAACTTGTTTAGTCACAAGTCACAATGTTTCAGCGGCATTATTTATGTTTTTGCCATAGTTTCACCAACTGCAACTTGCATTTGGCACCCTGCCGTGGCCGTGTACTCGCAGTGTCAGTGCGGTATGAGATTACTTGCTTACTTCCTGCTGATATTCCGCTAGTGTATACTAGCTAACTACATTCGAAAACAAAAAAAAGTAAAAAAGCCTAAAAGACTGCATTACACTTTCAGAACACAATCTTGGATTTATAACCAAACAAAAACCTTAAATCTTGAGTTCACATACATTTAAAGGTAAAATTATTGGGATTTATTAGTACAACGTAACAATACTCTTACATGGAACGAGTTTCATGTGTTAAAAACGTGAAATAATACGGAAGGTCACAGTCATGTTTGTTTACAATTTTTTGTTTTCTATTGACGAATGGTATTAGGTAGTTTCTCATTTTTCTTTGATTTAAATAATTTTAATATTATAATCAATTAATCAGCTAGTCTGCTGGCACTGTTTCCCCAAGACCTTAGCTCCTACACTCTTCAAGCAATAAGAATACAACGCTTCTCCTATTGTACAACTTTGCGAACTTCTGAACACCTACAAAATAATGTATTGTTGCGTTTGGGATTTGAGCTACTGCGGTCCGTAAATATCACTTCACATTCTATTTAATGTAAGAAAATACAGTTTTCCCAAACATGCAATGGACCCATCCAATAAGTTTTTAGACCCACGGCGGTTATATCCAAAAATATTGAGTTTAGAGAAAAAACTTTCTTTTGGAACACATATTCTTTTTTAAACATTACAGCAAAATAAAAAAATCACCCCACTTTACGTGTACGTATCCGTATTTTATTTTTATATTTTATGATATCACTTTGTCGACGTGATTAATATTAAGGTGCATTTAGACCAAACGAGCATTCGCTCATTCTATCCCCCACACTGCAACATCAACGAATTTCGACGAATAACGTTTTGTGTAACGAACGAATTTCGTAGAGTGGGGAATAGAATGAGCAAATGCTAGTTTGGTCAAAATGCACCGTAATACCTGTACCAATTTACAAATTTCTGGTACCTAATAACGGCCCATGAGCTATGCTACGGACGGACAGACGGATCTATAGACGGACAGACGGACTTGACAAAACTATAAGGGGATCTAATTTACTACGGAACCCTAAAAAGTAGCCGAATTAAGAACGTCCTTCTTTTCTGAAGTCGGTTAAAAATACATGTCTCGTGTTAAGAAGAGAACTATTCTACTAAGTACTCAAAGTTAAACTAAGTAGGACTTTGGAAAACTAAGTTTCCAATAAAAATACCTTCCCTGGAACTACGCCACTAAGTTGAAACTGAAACTTAAGTTCTTGCCGCTATGCCGTCGTTTATTTTGATACAGACGAGTATCATATAAAGACTGTAGCCGTACCATGACTTTGAAAGTAAAAGATAAGTACGTTAGGTTTTACTTGATACGTAAAGATAAGTACGTTAGGTTTTACTTGATACGTAAAGCATTCTATCGCGGTCGCACGGACATATTGGAGTGAGCGCAATGGCCTGCTTTATTATCGAGAAAAAGCTAACGTTACCGACACTTGCAGAGTCATTATGGTTACTTGCAATGGGCATTTTCACTTTTTTAATTTCAGTCTGCTTTGTAACGACAATTAACCCTTTCACAGCCAATCACGAACCTGACTCGTTATTATCGTAGTTGTGATCTTCAACTCAATTGACAACGAGCTAGAGTTGGAATTCGACGTATGTTATTTTATGTCGGCTATGAAATGGTAAGCCCTACATTTCGATAATAACTTGGTTTTTGTGTTAATTTTACAAACTTCAAGCCATAATCACATCATCAGCCTATATTAGTCCACTGCTGGACGTAAGCCTCTCCTATTAACTATGCGTCTCGACGCATTAGGAGGTCAATGCCCATAATCGCCACGCTGGGCAAGCGGATTGGCGATCGCAGTAATGTGTCCACTATAAATAAATAAATAAATAAATAAATAAATAAATAAATATCTTGGGACATCTTACACAAATCGACCTAGTCCCACTTTAAGCTCAATTAAGGCTTGTGATGTGGGTACCAGGCGACGATATATACACGGTGGAATTTAATCGGTGAACAGGAACCCATTTTTCTAATTCAGTAATCGATGGCGGTCACGTTTATGTAGTACTTAAGTGGAACCAAGTTTTTTTTTAGCATAATTTTTTTTTATGTTGAAATTAAAATTTATTGTCACCCTACTAATGGTTTAGTCTGAAATGTTTAATACCTCTTTTCAAACTATCAGCCATAGAAACTTAAAACATAAATGAGCAATAACCACTCACATGCTTTAATTTTTGCGATAGACTCTATTCCTATGTAAAATAAGAGCGATGCATGGCTGATAGTTTGAAAAGAGGTATTAAACTTTTCAGACTAAACCATTAGTAGGGTGACAATAAATTTTAATTAAAGTTTAATTTCAACATAAAAATTTGTTATGCTAAAAAAAAACTTGGTTCCACTTAAGTACTACATAAACGTGACCGCCATCGATTACTGAATTAGAAAAATGGGTTCCTGTTCACCGATTAAATTCCACCGTGTATAATAGATATATACATACAGATACTTATATACATAGACAGCCATGACCAAGGAACAAATATTTGTGATAAAAAAATTACACAAATAATGCCCTCGCCGGGATTCACTATGATGACGCTGCGCGCATCATCAATCTTTTAGAATGGTCAGTGTCACTTCAAGCCATATTATAATTTAAAAACGTCGATCAATTTTAAATTTTTAAAGATATTGTACTTAACTGTTACCAATGATTACTGATACCAATGATAATATGGTAAATTTTATTGTACCGGTGAAAAAGTAACCCTGTATGTATAAGTGACTGGCGAAACAAATTCATACCTCCTATTTTAATTTACATTAACTAGTGTTTACATTTGGCTTCAGTACATTTCGATACAAGTGCAAAAAAGTTTTTTTTTCGACGAGGGTGAAAGTTGGAGCCCGAGTGAAACGAGGGCGACAATCACCAGAGTTAAAAAGAAGTTTTTACACTTGTATCGAACGACTTTTTTCATAACACGTGCCTTAAAAAGATAATTTTTTTCAAAGTTTACTTTTCCGCACTAATTAGGAAAAAATAATTAACATGTTAAATTACACTCTATTTATTTTCTTGTCTCTGTTCTTCTCAACTATGGCATGGCAGTGATATGTGATTACATGCAAAGTTCCAAAGTTTCTTGTATTGTATCAAAACCTTGCCAAATTCCTTGCATGCTAATGTTACCAAACTTAGTTAAGACTAGTACGAGTCCGATATTATAATCAAGTTTAGACTCATAAAAGTAATTAAACTAAAATCAGTACTAGAATTTAAACCATCATGAGATATTATAGATAAGTACATATAAATATAATTAAACGGTTGAACTTAAGTGTACGTGCCGCGCACTCGACGCGTTAGCACTGGCTCCGTACTTGATAATGGATACCTCATCATCATCATTATCTCAGCCATAAGACGTCCATAACATAGGCCTCCACTTTGGATCTCCACATGTACCGGTTAGATGCGACCTGCATCCAGCGTGTCTCGGCGACTTTCATAAGGTCGTCTGTCCATCGTGACATCGTCTGTGGGTGGACGTTCTACGCTGCGTTTGCCTAGCCGTGGTCTCCACTCGAGCAGTTTTCGACCCCATCGACCATCTGCTCTGCGTGCAATGTGCCCATTGCCACTTCAGCATGCTAATCCGGAGAGCTATGTCAGTAACTTTAGTTCGCCTACGGATCTCCTCACAGTGGCGTATCTAGGGGGGGGCAGGGGGGGCTCGTGCCCCGGGCGCCAAATCAGAGGGGGCGCCAAATCGGCCAAAATTTTTGATATACTTTTGCATAATTTATTCGTTAAAAAAATTAAAATTCATAAAATGCTAGACTGGTGCATTTTCCCCGGGCGTCAAATTAAGAGGGGCGCCAAATTGGCAAAATATTTTGATTTTATTATGCATAATTTACATATGAAGAAAATCTGTAGGTATGCATAAATTTTAGAAAGGTACATTTTGCTCGGGCGCCAAATTAGGGTGGGCGCCAAATCGGCCAACATTTTTGATTTCCTTGTGTATAACCAACACAAAAAGAAAATCTTTATGCTTATTTAAAAAAATGCTAGATTGGTACATTTTCCACGGGCGTAATATCAGGGGGGCTCCAAACCAGCCAAAAATTGTTATTTCCTTATGCAAAATTTACACTTAAAGAAATCAAATTAGTGTGGGCGCCAAATCGGCCAACATTTTTGATTTCCTTGTGCATAATCGACACATTAAGAAAATCTTTGTGCGTAATTAAAAAAATGCTAGGTTGGTACATTTTCCACGAGTGTAATATCAGGGGGGCTCCAAACCAGCCAAAAATTGTTATTTCCTTATGGCACAATTTACACATAAAAAAATCAAATTAGGGTGGGCGCCAAATCGGCCAACATTTTTGATTTCCTTGTGCATAATCGACAAATAAAGAAAATCTTTATGCGTTATTTAAAAAATGCTAGATTGGTACATTTTCCACGGGCGTAATATCAGGGGGCCTCCAAACCAGCCAAAAATTGTTATTTCCTTATGCACAATTTACACATAAAGAAATCAAATTAGGGTGGGCGCCAAATCGGCCAACATTTTTGATTTCCTTGTGCATAATCGACACATAAAGAAAATCTTTATGCGTAATTAAAAAAATGCTAGATTGGTACATTTTTCACGGGCGCAATATCAGGGGGGGGCTCCAAACCAGCCAAATTTTTTTATTATCTTATGCATAATTTACACATAAAGAAATCAAAAATGCTTAGTTATGCCTTAATTCACAAAATGCTAGAAAGGTCAATTTTAAAACTTTGTTTCAGAAAGTCCGTAGTGTATTTTTTTTGTGTGTTTTTTTTAGATTTCACTTTTTTCTTTTGTTAACCACGTAATGCCTTATTTGCAGAAATTTTAATACCAAAAGTATGGAAACAAGTTTATATCCTGGTCCATGTACATGTAGTACTTATAAGCTTCGAACAAAGCCTATATTCGGACTTTTATACATTTGCGACCTTTGATTGTAGGGGGTGGATTTTTTTATGGTTCTATTGGCCTAATGGCGTCTACTATTTTGACCAAGTTTCAGCTTCTTATGTTTGACAGTGACTTATGTCACTTATACGGTTTTCAGAAAATAACGTTTTTAGGGTTCCATAGCCAACATGCCAAAAACAGAACCCTTATATAATATTTTCTTCGGTTACCGCGAGGATTACTCATGAAATAAAAATGTCATCCGCAGACCACGAACCCTGTAAAGTGTTCGAAACGTCGGAATTAAGTTAAAATTAGTTAATATACGGGCGAATATACAAAAATCGGGCAACTTTTCGTGATATTTTGTTTATGGTAGTTTTTATGTCGAATTTATATGTATTCGGGTATATAACATAGCTAATATAATGAATATATTGCTCGTGATCGGGCCAGTCACTTTTTTAAGTGAAAACGGAAATATTTCAATTTTTCTGAATTCGACAGCCAGAGGACTGACGAGGGTGACAAAGTACTGATAAATCACACAACTTTGTAAGATACACAAAATATTTATTAACATTTTAGAAGAAATCTCTATAAATTTCTATCAAACTATAAATGGCACATATTTTGAGTCTTACTCTTCATCTTAACTTTACTTAAGTAGCAATTAACATAACAATTACCTATGTAATAACTTTCTTCATCATTGACCTTTAAAGCAGCTTTTTATTAACTTGAGTGAACTTTACTACTTGAGGTAGTTTAAACTTAACAATATACAATCTTTTAAGTAATAATCAACAATTAATTAAAACAAAAATATGACTATTCCTCCTTAAAGGTACCTGTACTCAATTTACGTACCAAGTAATACTATATCAGTCTTAAAAACAGCCTTTTGACATTTCTAATATCGTTATGTTGCTTAAAGTAACAATTTATGCCTTATAGCACGTAATAAAAATGAGATCTATTTGTCAACAGAAAATAAAAATAATGCTTCTAAATAGTTTAACACTAAAATAATCATTTTTCAAATACATCAATCGGCTCTTTAAATTGGTAAAACACTCTTTTACCTCTTGTTATGATATCTGGTACAGGTATTTTTTTACTACTTGATCCATTGAAATATCTGCCACATCCTTTTCATTCAATTTAAATAGAGTGCCATTCTGCTTACAAATGTTTAGGAACGTTACTCTCAAATCACCTTCTTCATCATCTACAGAGGAGCAGATTGCTGCATAACGATATTCTGTATTCTTTGTATTATATTTTACTAATACATAATCACCACTCTTAAACATACTTTGTTGTAGTGAACAACCACTAACACCTGGTGTTGATAGACTGCTATCTACTTTGAAACGGTTATCATCTCTCACGTAATTAGATAGTGGTATATCATCATCTTCAGAGTCTGTAAATACGGTAGAAGCATGCATACGTGTACTATGTTCAGCCACCACCTCTGTCTGATAATTAATAGATCCTAACTTGAAATGATCGCATGCGTCAGCGTCGCAGAAACAACTTAGTGACTTCATCGTAAGATGATTGGGAATGTAAGCAGAGCCGGTCACCTGATGCACCAAGAGCGTCCCCTTGAAGGCAATCATTTCAGGCAACTTGTCGTTAATCGAGGTGTTCATCTGCTCGATATCACAGCTTTCAATGACCGTCACTTTTATACCTGAACATCTCTCACGTATAACAGAAGCAAACTCCGTCAAATTACTTATATCCCCTCCTGTAGCAATCACTTGATCAGCTGTTCGCTTGCATGTGGCTCCTACTCCATCGGGTGCCCCTTTCCCATGTCCAGCTTCATGGAAATTCCAGGAATATTGCACAATATTCGGGTACATGTCTTGCAGCTTACAGCCCAACACATAAAACATAGATTTGTTCCTATATTGCGTTACAGGACCATCGCTGAGAAAGTGAATCTTTTGAATGTTTGATGGCAGTGATGTCAGCACAGGTTTTAAATGGGCCCAAATTGCTCCGGCGTTATGAGACAAATTAGCAGACATAGTGCAGTGTGAAGTCGTAGAGTCTCTTAAGTAAACAACCACAGTATGCAATGAAATTTGGGTCCGCGAACCACCAAAATGGAAGCTTTGTATTTCCTGGTTGTATTTCGTACTAAAGTTTTCTGAAAAATCCATATGGACCACGGTTTCGTCTTCAGACAACGATTCTTTCAGGTTTTTAATGACATTATACTGATGTACAATGTTAAAAGAATGCCGGAAAAATTTAACCATGTCATTTTCAATTTTTTTTATAATATCGGCAGGAAAGATTTCCTGGGTTTCTTTTTTACACTTCATTACAAACCGTTCCTTCTTAGTTTTCAAATCATATATGGGCTCTTTTTTACTCAACCACTGTTGCATTGTGATCGATTTTGAGTTATCAAATTCTGCATATCTCAAAGTTTTAAGGGAACACTCATTGCATGTTCTTTCGAGACATTTTTCCGAATATCGGTCGCAACAAAGCATGTTCAACATACTTTGATGATTATTTACTGTTGTCAGAATACCTGCCTTTTTCAGAGAAGCAAGTTGAAGGTCCATATTTTCGTGTACTATGCAAGCACAAGTATCACGGTTTGATAGTTTAGGAGGAACTACCCAAAAAGGTCGGAGCCGTGTAAATAGGGAATAGCTCATTTGAAATGGAATTGTTTTTAAGAACTTCCCATGAAGATTTTTCATACTGTCCTGTAGATATCTTTTCTGTTTTTTCATTTGTTTACGTGTTATAAACTCTTTCTTGCCTGCTGCTTGACGGCTGTTACAATCATCCTCTAAAAATTGCTGAACTAGTGTTTGCACAGTACTTTTGACTTTAGTATTTTTTTTCTTCTGCTTAGCTCCTTTTTTTTTAAAAGTCACTGCTTTGTTTGGTAGTCTCCATAATTTGTATTTGTCTACCACGCTTCCGGCTATAGTTTGTTTGAATTTTCTTTTATCTTCATGACTCTTTATTTTGGTGTAGTTTTCCTCTAATTGAATTTTGATAACTTCTCCAAAAAGCGCTTTTTTCACTAACTCCGTCTTTTTAGTTATATCTTCGCTCAATTCTTCAATTCTGGTTTTCGGACTTTTTTCCACGGATTTCACAACTTTTTTCAATTGCCTTTTGACCCTTCTATATTTTTGACGCTGACTGTTCAGTTTAGTCTTTAACATTGAAACTTTTGCTTTCATCTTGATTAATTGCTTATTTCTGATCTTTCTCTGTCTTTCACTTCTCCTTTTTGCTTCTATTGCTCTTTGATCTTGGTTCACAATTAGTCGTGGTGGAGGTTCACAAACGATGGGTCCTATTAGGTTACCAACTATTGGTTGTGCTTCATCATCAGTAGTTGATGGAGTATTTTCGCGTACAAAATTGTAAGTAGTATTTTTCAAGAGTTGCTTTTTCTGCCTGTACTTTGATGAATATTTTTTCCATTCTTTTCTAGTTAATCGTTGCTCCCGAGGCGTCATATCTTTAATATTTTTTTCTTTGTCCTTTTTCTTTCTTTTTTAAATATTGCAGTCTTTGTTTCTCTTTGTATTCAGCTAATTGAATTGGGTCGCTTTTAATTCTAGCTAAGCGAGCCTTTTCGGCGTCTCTTTTCTTTTTTAGTATATCTTCTCTATCCTTACACGTGTTTTGTTTTTTTCTAGGCGCCATGATGTTTTAAACTGCAATGAGTAAAAAAAAATGCTAAGACACGCTTGGAAAATCAGTACCCTGGAAGCACGTCAGTCCTTTGGCACAATATCAGACAGCGGACTGACGCCAACGGACTGACGTAATCAACATGAATTTGAGGTTATCTTCAGGACTAACGTTTGTTTTGGTATTTTCGAATATCAAAAAGCTACATTTTAAAAAACTAAAGATAACTACGTATAAATTAATACATACAACAGATTTACAAAGAAAAAACAACTCACCATAGGACTGAAATTTTGTCTGGATCGACACGTGTTCACAGGGCAAACACACCTCTAGCACTGGCATCAAAATGGCGGCCGAAAAATGGCGTGGTCTACAGCTACCTTTAGTACCAACCTTGAAATTTAACACGAATTTGAATTTGTGCTGCCGGTATTTAGCGGGAAATTCAAATTCTAACGACACACAACGGACTGACAAATAATTCTGAACACAAAGTTTATGATTATTTTTACAACAATAGTGAGAATATTATATTATAAAAGTTGTGATTATACATTATTAAATATATCACAGATTTTAGTGAAATAATAGGTATTCTTATATTAAAAGTAATATCTAATAAATTTGCTATTTGAGAGTGCGCTTAAGAGGTTGTGACACGCCAAAGTACTGACGTTTTGAGAGTACATTTAATAGTTTTACACATTTGTATCTAAAATAAAGAGCTGAAATTGGGTGAGCAAATAAAATGCATTTGATTGTTTTTAAATAAATTATAACATGTAACCATAATGTAATAATACATATTTTTACTGACTGATGACATCGAGTTGGACAATTTTTGTATATTCGCCCATACGCGAGTTTATCCGTTTTCATAGTTTTATTTCAGAACCCTTATACTTTCGCCATGTCCGTCTGTCCGTCTCTCCGCAGCATAGCTCAGTGGCCGTTAATACTAGAAATCTTCAATTTGGTGCAGGTATACGTATTAATCATGCCAACAAAGTGGTACAATAAAAAAGAGAAAAAATTTTTTTTTTGGGTACGTCCCCAATTGGTGAAGTGGAGATGTTTTGTTTATTTGCTGTAATTGTATAGTGTGGGTTAAAGTCAATATTTTCGGAGATAATCGATCCAGAAGAAAAAAAAATCCCTCTAAGTTTTGATCTGAAGGTCCAAAAATATTTAAAAAATCATGAATCACTGTGCTTATATAATAATTTAAAATAAAACTACCTATTTTGAACATAATCAGCTCAGCTTTTTGAATAACTGAGCATGGCCCAACATGCTCTTGGCCGGTTTTTTCTTATTAAGTACCCACATACTTTTTTTTAATTATTAGTCCGTATTTTATTAAGTAAGACCCATCTTTACAGAAAATACTAATATAACTTGTTTAAATAAAAGAAGGAAATAAAAGGAATCGAAAAGTTCAAACTTTTTTATACTACTAGTTATTTCATACCGTTCATACCTAAAAACGACTACTAATTTCTAAATTAGTTTTCTTATCAATCATTCACGTTAGTTGTATATAGATAAAATCACTGCTGGCCATCTAAAGTCACTAAATCTCTTGTTAGAATGTACAGTATTATACAATATGCCTAAATATACACAGACAGACATTGTAGTTGAGGTAACAAACATAACCAAAATAGAATTGAGAAACTCCTCCTTTTTTGCCTGCCTTTTTTGAAGTCGGATGAAAATCAACTTTTTTCCTGCCTAGTAGGTTGAATTTTGGAAAATTTTAAGTGTTCCGTACTAACTAGGAACCCTTTAAGTTCAGTTAAGGGGGGGGGGGGGGGCGCAAATTTGGCGCCTGCCCCGGGCGCCATTTACCCTAGCTACGCCCCTGTCTCCTCATTTCTGATTCGATCACGCAGAGAAACTCCGAGCATAGCCCTCTCCATAGCTCGTTGAGCGACTCTTGAGTTTAGAGATGAGGCCGACCTAGGCTCTCCGAAACATTTCGCGCGTAGTGTCTAAATACATGTGAGTTGAACCGTTTAACGTTATATAATTATTATGTATAAAATCAGTAGATAAATCACTCAGTAGTTCGTAATTTCATATGTATGCGCTTTGCTCTGAGCAATCATTGTCAATCAATAGGATTACCTACAGCTTAGGGTCCAAAAAATAAATTTTATTTTGTCTGTATTGTGTATTTTGTGTATTTAGTATAAATATATCAAAAAAAAACTTTTTTTGTGAATCAAGTAAAAATTAACAAAGATATTATAAAGCGCGCCAAACTTAAGAAATTGAGGCTCGTGACGTCACTACTATGTAAAAATAAATTTGAACTGAGGCGTCATGCGATGCGACAGGTAATTCAAATCTATTATGTACAGCCTGTTAACATGATACTGACTATTATTGAAACCGAGGAATGTGATGCAGATTTTTAACCAAACCGTGATCGAGCATTATTCGATTCAAAATGCTAATTTTAAAAGTAATTAACTTTCTAAGAAAAGTGAATTGAGAAGCAATGTTATTCAAAATGGATCGTTAATTTGCACTTGACAATGACAAATCGCAGCCACTCACAACATTTGACAACTAAGCAGTACACGCCAGGGATCGGAAACCGTTATTATTTTCAAACCGTTACCATACGTCAACCCCAAACCATAATCATAAAGTTTTTGTTCTCATTAACCGATACTTCTTAATGTTCTTTGACGGAACGCTTAATGGCCGATTCTGTTCTCAACGAACGGAATAATAACGGTTTTCCTAATTCTGTTGTAAGAGATGAACTGTCATGTCATGTTCTTCTTATAAAGTTTCCGTTACGGTTAATGTTATTTCACACGTATTTGGCCGCGAACGCTACGTTTAGTGTTCTTGGGAACGGAATAATAGTGGTTTTCCTGTCAAAATTGATTTGAACAAATAGACAATCACATGTGGTGCCTATTCTCCGATTAATCGAGATTGAATGTCGTATGGCTTGTATAAGGAAAACGTATTGAAATGACGTTTCGTGTCGTTTACTATTTTAATATTTATGGATACTGGAATAGAGACCCACTAGAATTTTAAAATCTGTTCCAAATTTAAACGCATAACCGAACGTAGTTAAGGAAAAAGGACGCAATACACTACAATCTGCCAATTTGTTTTAAATCCTATGTCAAAAGGAAAAGCCATCAATTTAAGTGACAAAGTGGCATCTTTTCGTTCACCTTTTCACCGCCACGTCAAAAAATAAAAGCGAGCAACACACGCCAAGCAACAAATTGCATGTAAACAACTAACTCAACAAAGTAAGTATCAGCTTCGTAGTGTTAAGCGAACATATATTTTATCAGTTATATCAATTCATTGGCGGCGAAAAAATGTCCTTACCTACTATTATCAGGAGGTAATGTTATGATTACAGTCACGTTAATTCCTATAGCAAGGCTAGCATATCTTGTGTTTAACATCAACTTGCCGCCACACTTCTCTTTTTAATCTATACAATTGAAAAAAGACGCGTAGCTGCGAGTTGCTTGTTAATGCAGATTTCTTTAAGTTTGGCAACAGAGTTTGCAATCTGTCACCAACCTCTTTTGAGAAACTGAACTTGCTTTTCAAAAGAGGTCGATAGATCTGAGTCCGTAGCTATGTTAGCTAACGTGCCAATCGCTACGCTACGCTGAGCAGGTAGTGTATCGTAGTTTTCTCTCTGTCACTCTTTCTTATTGGTGTGACGAAGACAGTTGAGTTTCGTTCGCGACTGAATGTTAGCGATTGGCATATTGGCTACACAACCTGTTCGTTACAAAAATAGCTAAATATAATCATTTCATCGCCAACACAGTTAACTAATGTGTCTTGATGTTTTATGAATAAGGCAATTGGACTGGATGCGTGTAAGAGTTACGAATAAATGCAATGTCATTTGCGGACACCAATAAACTAACATGTTTTACCACAAAAATCAACTATATTCCAAATAGCTGACTGGTGAGTCGTGAGACTGGTGACTTGCTTCAACCTTTTTAACGCCACGTAAAACTATAAAAGCTAAATTTGAACTTTACGCACGTGCATAGTTACATATTATTTTGTGGATTGTGACTTACAAATAGTCTTTGGCGTTGAAACTCTCTTGTTAATACTGATTAACAAGAGAGTTTCAACGCCAAGTAGGTAGGTAGGTAAGTTGGTAGGTACTGACCTACCAATATATCAGTCATTGTCCAATCTAATTGAAACCTTGTGGACGGCGATAACGGTTATGTTGGTACCACTGTTTCAATGCCAAAGACCGATATACAAGTCACAGATCAATAAAGACCTAGTCGCACTTGCTTATAGTTTTTGACAAATTCCTTTGTGACACTTTGGTGGCGTGGATGGAGTGACAGCTGCTGTTTTTGCCGTGGCATTGAAAAGGTTAGTGTTATGATTCAGTGCGACAATATGTCGCCGCGAGATAGATTATCCATCTCCCTTTTATTCATATTGTTGGTAAAAGATAGAAAATCTATACATGTAGCGATAACATACTGACATAGCAATCATGTGCTAAGCGTACAGTATAGTTCGAGAAATATAAATTGAACGTTTATTTTTACTATAATGTAGGTAGAAAGTTACCAATTTATATTTCACGAACTATACTCTCAGTCGTCGTATGTCAAGTTCTTAAATTGATGCCGATCTGATTGTGTCACTATAATTTTTTATAGTTAGCATATAGTATAGCAAGATAGTAGTTAGAGCAACACACCCAAAGAAGATGTTGACGAAGGCTTAAATGAGCAATATGAAATAGACAATACAACAAATTACCAAAGTTGATATAGTTGACCCCAGTTAAAACGACGAATCAAGAATGGGTGACAAAGACAGATCGGGACCAATTCAAGATTTTAAGAAAAAACAATTGAGACGTCACTAAAAATAAAACTAAGGCTGCGTTTCACCAAACTTTTATTCGAAGAATAACGCTTTCTCTCAGATATATATGTAGTGCTAAAGTACTATGGAGATTTGACATGACTATTCGAAAATAAGCGTTATATTTCGAATCAAAGTTTGGTCAAATCGACTAAGTGAAACTCGTACACGGTCCAGAATCGAAATCTTTGATAGAGTTAACTGGGTTGGCGTGTGTACCTACTAAAACTAAAAAAGGAAAAAGACTATATATATTAATATTTATTTATTCGTGGTTAGCTTGGTCTTCCACATTCCAGCGTTTCACCGCTGCCGCTGGAGTCAGCATATGAGTATATGACCACAGCCGATCTGATGATAACGAGTACTTTTGCGCACTGAGGTTGCAACGCAACAAATACTCATCACTGCTATCTCAAAGGGAAAAGAATTCTTGCTATATCAAAGGGTTCCAGGATGGCTGGCACATACGCGGGTTAGGTCCTCTGGCATGGCATCTTCCACTTTCTTCTATGCTGGTATACCAAGGCATCCATTCAGGTGTCTTAATATCAAAGGGTCCATGGTATCTAAGGCTGTGGAACACGGCACCGCATTAGTTTCAGTAAGGTTTCAGTAAAATATAGCTAAATACACATAGAATTACTACCGTAAAATTAGCCCACTTTGCCTCCAGGGGAAACATTGCCCAAAACTTGAATTTTAAATAAATTGGTTATTTTTAGTATAAAATAGATTATGTGAGAAGCAACACCAAGTATGACTTTTGCGTCTATCTTCATCTAGTTGTTTGCTAGAGCTTCTTGAGTGAGGTTGGTTATTTGGCGGGCAAAATCTTGGCAAAATATAGACATAAATTTCTCAAAACAGAGTGGTATTAAATGAAAAAAAAAAACCATGACCTGTAATAAAATGAGAACAGTAGATTATATTGATAGTAGTTTTATTGGAAAAAGCTAATCAGAAAATAAGTTATGCCTTTGGGCAATTTTATCCAGTACTTTAGCAAACGGACATTGAAGACATTGCCCATCATGAAAAATAGCCTACAGTTGTCACTTTCAAGTTTTACCACTTTATGAAAATACCACTGGACGGCGCAGCGTGGGAAGGCCCCCCACAAGATGGAGCGACGACCTGGTAAAGGTTGCGGGTGTCTAATGGATGCGGACAGCTCACGTTCGATCTTTGTGGAACTCTCTGGGGGAGGCCTATGTCCAGCAGTGGACGTCAATTGGCTGATGATGATGATGATGATGATGATGATGAAAATAGCGGAGGGTAATGTTTTTTTCAGTAAATTACGTTTTTATAACTCCGTTATTTTATTTTACGTGTACAAAATGTTCGGAACCAATAACTAAACTCTCAATTGTCAGTTTCGTTGTCTGCTGCTTCGTTAGTGGGCTGATATTATTTATATCAATATAATATTATCTTGATTCCCATTCAAAAAACGGTTTTATTATTATTGCATTAAAACAAATAATACATTTTGGACTGTTTTACTTCACTATACTTCGTTTTTTTTAGCATTAGAAAGACCTTTGCAGAACGAGATATAAGGTTTTTTTTACAGGCAAATTCTGCGGATCGAACAGTGAATACGAGTTATTAAATATCACGAATTTATTATCATGCTATATTAACCTCCTGCCGCCCAAAGACCTTCCTAAAGGTCTCCGATTGACTAGTGGTTCCGGCCCACACATATTACCACATTAAACTTATAGACGCCCAATAGTCCTTTTAAAAGGTCTCCAACTTCAACCTCTCACAGAACTTCAAATTAATCGCGTATTAAAGTTGGATGGTTCCAGAAAGATAGTGTCAGGTTTGAAGTTTTGGATAAACGTCAAGCTGTCAACCATTATCAGACAGTTGTGAGTTAACCTCCGCAACAATGGAGATGCATCGAGGACGTGGAGAGTAAATCCATGATTTTCTTTGATATCTTGGTAGATTTCTTTAATGTTTTTGTTGTAAAAGGTGCATAAAATGTTCATCTTGGTTTTTCAATATATATTTTATCATGAATCTATAAATTTGTGTAAATACAACAACTTCTAATCGGGAGACCTACGAGAAGGCATGCGGGCGTTAACTTGTATTGGCATTTTAAAAGGGCTACGGACTTTAATCGTTAGGATTGGCAAATATGTATGTGGATTGAATGAAAAATTAGGAAATTCAGCAATGCTAATTCAGCTATGGCATCTTAAAGTTTTTTTGTAATCTTTTGTAATTTGTAAATGATTATATTTGGACAGAGCGTTCAATACTGATTTATTTTGTAGGTACCTAATTAAGATATTGATTTCAAGTTAAGTTTGCCATTGACTGAGTTTTTTACTGAGTGAGTAAATTTGAATGTAGATATTCTAAAAATCTGAGAAAAAAGTAAGCGCAATACAAAAAATATATTTTTAAAGCGATTTTTATTTATAATCCCTTATTTCCTATCCTACTTAGGTAAATCTTTTTATTATTTGTATGCAAAAGTAGGATAATGTTATATAGCCAAATAACGTTCAGGATGTGATTTTAAAAGGCATATGGGCGGTTACCCTATTTTTACATAAAATACCGACGTGGTGAAGTTTAGTGCCTAATTATCGGGTCGTCGTCCATTTTATATAAGTTTTATTGTTTTTTTGGTATACAATATATGATATATTTTAATAATCAAATAGTCATGGCTGAAGAAAATGCCGGTTGTTGCCAATATAAATGTTAATACGTAGCAATGTTAGGAAACATACTAGATTATTTTTTATTTCTGGTATTTTTTAACTTTTATTATGATTTATTTTTAATATATCAATGAATATATAAATTATCTATATAATGATTAAATGTTTATTTCAATAAACTCAAAAATAAAAGGAATAGAAAATAAAACAATTCTTGAGGTAGCAGCCCGGAGACCTTTTAAAAAGACATTGAATTTCAATGTTTTTTTTGTATCTTAGCCCTCTACTCATATGTCATATAACCCACAAAAAACCCTACACTCATATAATAATGCTAAATCAATAATATTGTACATGGAATATCTTGGGCCCGAACCATGCGAACCTATAAAAAGGCCTCTGGGCTGCTATCCCATCTTTGGTCAGAAAATTCTGGGCGGCAGGAGGTTAATACATACATTACTCAGTGTTGTGAACAGATAAGAAACATAATGTTAGTTAATTTATATTCTAAGATGAAAAATTAAGAATTTTAATAAATTGCGTTTGCAAATTTTCATGGAAAGGTTGTACATTAAAAAACCTAAAGAGGCAGAGTTCTCACATAATTTTAAAATGTCACTGTCACTATCTATCAATTCGATTTCATATTGTTGTCGGTTGAGTCGGTTGTGTTTTATATTGCTGTTAGCTTACTTAAAGATTGTTTATCGTTTTTGTTCAATTTCGTTATTAATTGTTGATCTATTTAGATATTTTGTTTGTTGGTGCACATTTAAAATGGATGATGTCGTAGCCAGTTCCGGCTAACGTTTTTTCATCTCTAAAGAAGAAGCGGCAAAAGCAAAATCCTGTGACTGCCATTGAAAAGCGGATGGTGGTGAATATTTACAAATTAAGAAATGTGCCATAGAAAGGAATATCCCACTAAATCGGACCGTGTGAAAAATACTGCGGAGACTGCTGGCATATCGTTGGCTACAGTATACAACATTTTAAAAGAAAATACATTTTTAAATGAAATTAGATAATATAATAGATAGCACAGTGAAAAAAAATATTATAAACGTTGGTGGTTCCGAGTCCTCTGACTCTTCCACTGACTGTGAATAAAACTATGTATGTCATCTCAGTTTTATTTTCTAATTTTTTACCAAATTCAAACTACATTAGAGCGTCCCAGATTAAAGCCGACTATAATGGCGACAAATACTAAACGACGTTGCCGATGGGTAGGGTTGTCTTAGTATTGTTATCTGTTCAGTCTTTATAACACCGTGTCCGCTTTTATACCGATAGTTGTAATCCTTAAATGCATGAGTTTTAAAAGTATTTGGAGTGCATAATGTAAGCTAGATTAAATATGCAAATATTGTTAAATTTTAGACTGTAAACTTCATTAAATTCAGTAAATGTAAAATAGGTACGATATGAGTTACAAATTTAAAAAAAAATACTTAGTTAAAAACTGCCAAACACTAAACGAAAAACTTTCAATATTTAACTTTTTTCTAAATTGCCGCCATCTTGCTTATAAAACACTTAAAACTTTTTTCAATACAACAAAACTAATAATAACAACAACCAACAAATTAATAATAAATGTGAAAACTATGCGTTCAGCTATCGGTAAATATCAAATGATATGTATGTACATAAGTTCCGAGAAATTCAGTGGTATCGGCCTAAATCGAAGAAGGAAGGTTTACGACCACTGCTTCTTTGTTCACCCGTTTGACAGATAATTCTAATCTTAAATAAAACGAAGTATAGTATACTAATACTTTGAACAAAAGTTAAACGTCTTTAGTTAAGATATCTACTTAAAAGTGACAACCCTAGCATTTGCGAATTGCGTTAATGGACCTTGTATGAAAAAGAGCGAAAACGGGTTGGTAACATGGCCCAACCAATTTACTCAAAATTGTTTATAAATACTTATCCCTGAGTTATAAACATGAAATGGTAGAATTTCCCAAAAACCTTCTGTGATCGTAGTATTATTGTCATACGAGCTATTTTTAAGCACTAAATTGAGGTGGGCAATGTTGGCCTAAAACGAGATTACTTTGCCCGCCCTCCAAAGGTGCATTCAGACCAAAAGAACATTCGCTATTCTAACCTCCCACTCTACGAAATTTGATCGTTACACAAAACGTGATTGGGTGATTTCGTAGAGCGGGCATATACACGGGGGTTTGCACGCACCTTAAAACGACAAAAACCTGATCTAAATGACAATCTAAAAATTATTTCTTCATGTGAGCCGATGCGTACGATACGATCACAGTGCACATGCTGAGCAGAAAAAACTTACAAGGCTTAATATAATTTTTTTGAGATATTTTAGGATTTCCGAAAAAAGCGGCCAATGTTGGCTAGTTTCACGGTAATATGAAAAAATGTAACTTACAACCTCTTGTAATTATAATATTTATAATATTGCGGCAGCAAAATATTTGGCCAGCGTTGGGATCACGCAAAATAGGCACGTTAGATGTCGAGTTGCGAAAAATGGCGAGAATACAATATCAAACAACCGGCCAAGACCATGTCGGGCCATGCTCAGTATAGGGTTCCGTAGTTATTCGAAAACGGCTGGGCCGATTACGTTTGAAATGGTTTTATTTTTAAACCCACAGCCCACCAAAGTTTTTATTCTACCACTTTGTTAGCATAATTAATATGTATCATCATCATCAGCCTATGTTAGTCCACTGCTGGACGTAGGCCTCTCCTATTAACTATGTGTATAGACGCATTAGGAGGTAAATGCCCATAATCGCCACGCTGGGCAAGCGGATTGGCGATCGCAGTAATGTGTCCACTATGATGACGCTGCTGCCCATCATCAATCTTGTAAAATGGTCAGTGACACTTCAATCCCTTAATATGTATACCTGTACCAAATTCAGAAATAAACGGTTGGACACACGGACGGACAGACATACAGACCGACAGACAAACAGACGGATGGACAGATGAACAGACAGACAGACATACAGACAGACAGACAGACACACACACACAGACATATAGACAGAAAGACCGACAGATGAACAGACAGACAAACAGACAGACAGACGGAAAGATCGACAGATGAACAGACAGACAGACGGACAGACCGTCAGACAGACAGACGGAAAGATCGACAGATGAACAGACAGACAGACGGACAGACCGTCAGACAGACAGACAGATGGAAAGCCCGACAGATGAACAGACAGACAGACGGACAGACCGTCAGACAGACAGACAGACAGACACACAGACAGACATTTCAAGTAATATCCGGTCGAAATATGTTTCTTTGCAAATATAAACGGGCAGACAGACGGACGGACAGACAGACGGACCGACAGACAGACAGACAGACGGACATGGCGAAAATGTAAGGGTTCCTAATTTACTACAGAACCCTAAAAAGTACTTACAGCCAGAATAATTGAAAAGGCAACCATTTTAAATAATATCCGGTCGAAATATGTTTCTTTGCAGAAATAAACGGTTGGACACACGGACGGACAGACATACAGACCGACAGACAAACAAACAGACGGATGGACAGATGAACAGACAGACAGACATACATACAGACAGACAGACGGACATGGCGAAAATGTAAGGGTTCCTAATTTACTACAGAACCCTAAAAAGTACTTACAGCCAGAATAATTGAAAAGGCAACCATTTTAAATAATATCCGGTCGAAATATGTTTCTTTGCAGAAATAAACGGTTGGACACACGGACGGACAGACATACAGACCGACAGACAAAAAAACAGACGGATGGACAGATGAACAGACAGACAGACGTACAGACACACAGAAAGACCGACAGATGAACAGACAGACAAACAGACAGACAGACGGAAAGATCGACAGATGAACAGACAGACAAACAGACAGACCGTCAGACAGACAGAAGGAAAGATCGACAGATGAACAGACAGGCAGACGGACAGACCGTCAGACAGACAAACAGACAGACAGACAGACGGAAATCCCGACAGATGAACAGACAGACAGACGGACAGACCGTCGGACAGACAGACAGACAGACAGACAGACAGACACACGGACAGATAGACAGAAAGATCGACAGATGAACAGACAGACAGACGGACAGACCGTCAGACAGACAGACAGACAGACGGAAAGATTGACAGATGAACAGACAGACAGACGGACAGACCGTCAGACAGACAGACATTTCAAGTAATCTGGTCGAAATATGTTTCTTTGCAGATATAAACGGGCAGACAGACGGACGGACAGACAGACGGACCGACAGACAAACAGACAGACAACGGATGGACAGATGAACAGACAGACAGACAGACATACAGACAGACAGACGGACATGGCGAAAATGTAAGGGTTCCTAATTTACTACAGAACCCTTAAAAGTACTTACAGCCAGAATAATTGAAAAGGCAACCATTTTAAATAAAATCCGGTCGAAATGTGCTTATTTGTAGAAATAAACGGTTGGACAGACGGACGGACAGACATACAGACCGACAGACAAAGAGACGGATGGACAGATGAACAGACAAACAGACATACAGACACACAGACAGACAGACAGACACACAGACAGATAGACAGAAAGATGGACAGATGAACAGACAGACAGACGGACAGACCGTCAGACAGACAGACAGACGGAAAGATCGACAGATGAACAGACAGACAGACGGACAGACCGTCATACAAACAGACAGACAGACAAAGGGGTGAACAGATGAACAGACAGACATACATACATACAGACAGACAGACATTTGAAGTAATATCCTGGCGAAATATGCATGTTTCTTTGCAGAAATAAACGGGCAGACAGACATACCGACAGACAAACAGACGGACAACAGATGGACAGATGAACAGACAGACAGACAGACGGACATGGCGAATCTGTAAGGGTTCCTAATTTACTACAGAACCCTAAAAAGTACTTACACCCAGAATAATTAAAAAGGCAACCATTTCAAGTAATAACCGGTCAAAATATGTTTTTTTGCGGAAACAAACAGACGGACAGACGGACGTACAGATAGTCAGTCCGTTCAGATAGACAGACACACAAACAGAGAGACAAACAGACAGACAGAAAGATAGGCAGATGAGCAGACAGACAGACGGACAGACCGTCAGACAGACAGACTTACAAACAGACAGACAGACATACAGACAGACAGAGGGAGCCAAAATGCAAGGGTTCCTAATTTACTACAGAATCCTAAAAAGTACTTACACCCAGAATAATTGAGAAAGCAATAATTTTGAGGAATCAAACGGACGGACAGACAGACATGCAGACAAACAGACTGACAGACAGACAAACATACAGACAGACAGGTGGATGGACATGGCGAATCTGTAAGAGTTTCTAATTTACTACAGAACCCTAAGAAATACACCCAGAATAAATTGTAAAAGCAATCATTTCGAATACTACGAGTATCTGGTCGAAACATGTTTCTTTGCGGAAACAAACGACCGGATAGACGGACGGACAGACAATCAGACAGGCAGTGAAACAAACAGACATACAGACAGACGGATGGACAGATAAACAGAAAATATACTTTCATTCGCCAAAGAAATGTTCGTTTAAATTTGAACTTTACTATGATGTCAATAGAGTTCAAGCTCACAACTGCGAAAGTAACGAGCTAAGCCGAGGTTAGACCTGGGTCGCGTTTTATAAAGTTACATTTAAGCTTTGTAAACTTGCGGCAATAAGTTGCAAGTGTAAACTCAGATTTAGGTTTGTGATCGGCTTGCAAAGGGTTAAGAAGTACACTAGTAGAGGAGTGTATTTTCAAAAGGGCTTATTTCCACTCTTGCAATAAGGGTTATTTTTTCTATGTTTCCATAAGATAAGTTATCTCTATTGACAAAGTGGAAATAAGCCCTTTTGAGAAGACATTCCACAGTTACGATTTAATGATTTCATAACAAAACAAAATACATAACTGTGGGACAAAGTCATTTTGCGTCTAGCGGAATGTAGCCAGCAACACCATATTGCTAGTTGTGTTAAGCTCACCTGACGCCAATGGAACGCGACTCCAAGCATAGGGGTTCCATTAAGGGAAATAATAGGAACTGCAACTGTCTCCTTGAGCAATTCACGTATCGTACCTATCACTATGTTGACTATTCCAGACGAGTGGGATGCACCCATAACTACGTAGGTAATAGGAGTATGATGCAGGTTATTATAGTAAGTATATATATTTAATTACCAAGGAGCCGAACCCATATTACAAGCCAGGTGCCGGTAGTAGACCAACATCCGGCGTCTTACTCCTCCGTCTTACCTCCTTCTCATTAAACTCTAAAATTAACATAGAAAGAAATATCTACTAATCAGAAAGTTCACAAACTTACCATTATAAACATAGTTATGTAGGTATATCATTGGACATCAGCTTAACTTAATACTCAAAACTTAAATGATAATTAAATATGAACATTATGTCGGAAAAAACATTGACATCTCAGTCAACAACTCGTTGTCAGGTAACCAATTTCCAGGCAAGTTCCCGTCGACGGCGCTAGGAGGCGCCAGAATTGCTAGCACATATTGCATCCTTTCACTTAATTCAATTTAAACCTTTTTCATCAATTCATCATGCGGCCAATATCACACGTCAAACCTAAATGGCTAATCAAATGAAATAAAAATACGAACTATATTCGTGTGGAAAAGAGAGAGCGAGTGGCGGCATGTTTACGTCATCGCGAACAGTTTAATAATGGTTCACGGAACTTTATTTTTCGTTCATCTGTAGTAACGGTAACCAGAAAAGTTTTGTTCTTTCATATAAATCATATAATGTTCTTGTCAAAACCGTTATGTGAAAGAACGAAATTTTTCCGTTCATCTTGAATATTGTGAACCAGAAATATTGTGTTCATTTACAAAACCGTTACCGTATTTAACCGTTACTAATACGAACGGAATTTATAACGGTTAAAGAACAATATCAAATGGTTAATGAAGAACGGTTCCGATCCCTGGTACACGCGTTATACTGATCGTTCGGAGGAAATAAAATTAATTATACGGTCAATTTAATTACTTGTCCAATGTTAATACTTGAAAACATTGATCACATCCACACAATTAAGTAAAATATATAGTGGATTTGTGAAACGAAGCTTTTCTATCATTTTTGCGCAAATAAACATTCGATAGGTAGTAAATGCCGCTATATTTATGCAGTGGTGATAGTGTGCATTGAATTACTATAGGTCGATTATTATTGTATGAAAACAGAGCCACCTTAAATATTTATTGTGGTTTGTTGCTTCTTTGCTGCACAATATTATTTATTTATTACAACGCCACCTAGCGTCATACTGCTGAACCAAAACGCGAATGAGAGTGCCTTTCACTTCAGCTTAGTCGTGTTTTTGCTAGACCTCTTCGAACCACGATACCATGTTGGTGAGAAATTAAGATCATAGATGGCGTACTATTCAATTGACTTGATTGCTTATAATTATTATAATTTATGTTTTGCCGTAAAAAAATAACAATATTGTTTTCAGGAAACAAAAACCCTTACCTTAAAGCCCCAAACCAGCCCCATACATTGTTAGGTAGTTAAAATTATCCAACGAAAATTCAAATAAAAATTTGGGCTGTGTGTGTGAAATTAATTATTATTTTCATCGGTACTCCTAACTCCTAACGTTAAACCTGGAATAATCGGTTGTGGTAGAATATTTATTTTTAACTTTATTAGGTTTAATTAGATACGTGTTCAGCTAGCGATCATCACTCATTGGAACTTTTTTTATCCGGGATAAGGGCAATTATAACAGCTTTCCTCACCTGTTGCTTGGCTCATAAGTAGATGGATTTAATTATAGTGACACTAGCTTTTACCCGCGGCTTCGCCCGCGTTTAAGTAAATTATAGTTCGGGAAATATTATTTGACCGACTGTTATCTTACTTACGACCTTTTGTTTTGCGTTAACACTTACTAGACAATCAGCAGTCTAGCACTTTTCTATTGTTAATGATGCAAAACAAAAGGTTGTAAGTAAGATAAGAGTATGTCAAATAATATATTTCCCGAACTATACCTATATAATAATCTACGTAAAAGAAGTTCTCAATTTTTGACAAAATCTGTAATCCATACTACTAAGTAAGCTAAGAACACTATCGACTGCGATCACCAACCCGCTTGCCCATGGCAATTGTGGTAATTTACCTCCTAATGCGTCCGGATGCTTAGGTAATAGGAGATGCCTTTGTCCAGAAGTGGACTGATTTAAGGCTGATGATGATGATGACTCTCGACTAATTCACCCTTTAAACAAAAAAATAATTTAGCATTGCCATAAGTTGACCCTTAGGAAACTAATAATTGTACTGGATAGGAATGGAATCGATAGGCATAAAAAAAATAAGAGTGAAAAAAATAATATTTAATTTTCATACAATTTGTATGGGAATTTTAAATTTCGATTTGTGACTTTTCTTACTTTTTTTGGACCCATAGCAGTTTGATCCTGAACAGAAACAGGATCGAATCGCATCAAAAAAAAGTTTGTAAAAAATTATCATTTTCTCGCACTCGCACAATTTAAAATTGAGGGAAGGTCTCCTAAGACCATTTTCGCGTAGCTACACGGGATCTGGTAGCTGCACTCACCGACCCAAAATCTTTTTCCACCCTGTAGATTAACTGACAGCAAAACTGGACACGTTAGCTTGTTAAGTACCGGGATTAAAAAACGCTTAATTTAAAATGCCATAAATATAGTCTACCTAACAAGTTACTTCCGTCACAAAAAAGCGACATATTAAAAAATGTAGGCGCAAGATCGTGTGCTTAATACACAGTGTTTTTTTTTATTCCATTAAATTTAACAGACTACTTGGTACGTTAATTGGAGCTACTTGGTAGCTTTTAGTAAAACTAGAAAAAAAACTTTTATTTTTCGTTTTCATACATAAATGAAATGGTAAGTGTAAGAGAACCTTAAGAAGAAAGAAGTTAATTTCAAGTGACTGACGGCACATGTCAAAATAAGTAGCATTAGGATGTAATAAAGATTGCAATACACTTGTTCAGTCATTAAACTTTTTATTAATAACTCGATAAAAGTAAGAGTTAAGATACTAGTTTCTTAGAGAAATTGATTATTTTTACCTAAATAAGCTTCCCTTTAATTTAACGAGAAATCAATAAAAACACGGTGTATAAAATATTATTGTCGCTACTTTAAAGACTACCTTTATCGCTAATTATAAATACAAGTTCAACCTGGTCTAACTAATGAAACACGTTGATTATTCGCAACAGACTGATTTATTTTTTAACTTAAGGTAGGTATACAGTTACATATACTGTGAGGATAGATGGCGCTAGTATTAATTAACAGACCTCAAGTAACAAATTTTGATACCATAACAATACCCCCACTTATCAAAATAAGCTAAACATTAGACTTGTATTTAAACATCTTTAAGAAAATTTGAAGTTTAGTTGGTAAAATTATAGAGGATGCATGCCTAGCATTTTCATGAATTTAAAGTGTTTTACTGTACATAAACCTTTGGTCAGTAGATCGGCTGGCATTTCCTCTGTAGGTGTATACTCAATAGCAACACAATTAAGTTTCACAACATCTCTTACATAGTGATAACGTACATCTATGTGCTTCGACCTATTATGACTCTGATGGCTAGAAGCTAATTTCAAAGCACTCTGGTTATCACAATGCAAATTAATTACAATCAATTTACCAGTAATTTCATGCAGTAAATTTCTCAAATAAACCGCTTCCCTTGAAGCTTCTGACAGAGCGGTGTACTCCGACTCTGTACTAGAGAGACTAACTGTCTTCTGTTTCCTGCTTTGCCAAGAAATAGCAGACCCTGACATTAGAAAACAGAAACCAGTATAAGACTTTCTATCTATGGCATCACTTGCCCAATCACTGTCTACAAAACCTTGCAACTCATTACCGTCTTTACAATATCTCAAACAATATGTTTTTGTAAATTGTAAATATCTCAAAATGCGTTTAGCATAATGATAATGTTCCGCACTATAACAGTTATTAAATTGGCTAAGATAGCTTACAGCATACGCTATGTCTGGCCGTGTCAATACTGCCAAATACATTAAGCTACCAATTAATTTTTGATATGGAACATCTGGTAAACACCCTTCACATTTTTTTAAATTTAATTTAGGTTCAATTGGAGTACATTTTGTTTTGCAATCTGACATATGAAATTTTGACACTAACTGTTCAATATATTGCTGTTGATCCACAGTTATTTCACAATTTTCTTTGTCTACATTTATCCTCATACCTAAATATTGTCTTACAGGGCCTAGGTCTTTCAACTTAAACTCTGAGCTTAATACATTTTTCAATTTTTCAGTCTCAGTATCACTGTTTGAAAAAATCAGGAAGTCATCAACATAGAGCCCGACAATTATCTTTATTTTCCCTTCAGTTTTTGCAAACAAACATGGTTCATATTTACTATTTTTAAAACCTATTTTACTAAGGCAATCTTTTACTCTCTCATACCACGCCAAAGAAGACTGCTTTAATCCGTAAATAGCCCGTTTTAATTTCAACACATTTCCCCCACTTTTGTTTGCAAAACCTTCAGGTATTGACATATAAATGTTTTCTTTCAGAAAACCATTTAAAAATGCTGTGGTTACATCTAAATGCGTTATAGTCATTCCCAACTTAACACTAATAGCAAATAACAATCTCAAAGTAGAATGACGTACTACAGGAGAAAAAGTGTCTGTATAGTCAACACCAGGCTTTTGTGTGAAGCCTTTGGCTACAAGCCGCGCACGATATCGCACATTATTGTCCACATCACTTTTTTTGTTAAACACCCACCGACACTTCACTACCGACACATTACCAGGGTTCGCGACAAACTCCCATGCATCATTTTCTTCAAATGATTGTAATTCGTCAGCTATGGCCTGTCTCCACTGCTCCTTCTCTGGCCCCGCAACAGCCTCTGAGTAAGATATCTCATCGGACGCCGGAACAAGACTGGGAACTCCCATACTGCTGAAACCAAACCATTCTGGCTGTTTTCTTAGCCGTTTAGCCCTCGGTTCAGGGGTTGATGTATTCTGGACAGGCTCTTCTGGCTCCTTATTTGATGGAGATTCTGTTAAGGTTTCATCACCGTCAGTGTCTGCTGAAGACTCTGAAGAGAGTTCAGTATTTTCCTCAACTGGAACTGGGTAAGATTCCCCCACTGAAACACTACTCTTCTCTTCTACA
>JALPQI010031059.1:0-75670 GCA_025490895.1 Thaumatotibia leucotreta
TATCAACAGACAAAACAGGTTATTATATTCGGACACGTCGCTTGTTAGACAAACAGGAGATCGGCCGATATCTCGGAACAATGCGAGTCGTGGGTGAGACCGCGGCGTTACTATAATATACAAGCACGTCTTTGGTAGCTCATTCTTGTTCACGTTTGAAAACTTCGAGATGTGAAGAGAATCGGCATTTGAGTGTTTAGACATCACAGTAAAACCTAGAACTTGGCTGTACTTGAAGATTAAATAATAAATAAATAAATATTTGTTGTTAGTTTGGTACATACATAAATGTAGAAGGAACGCTTTAAAAAAAAACACCTGAATGGTATGGTTAGTACGTGTTTTAACCATAAATAACTAATTTCATAATTAATTACGAAGTAAGCTAAGGTTCCATGTTCCTTGGATAAGGCGAACAATTCAGGGAAATTCATATACAAATTTTAGACTTCATTCCAAATAGTTCTCTTTTTAATAAAAGTAGTTATAATATGTGCATGAAAATATTTAATTCCCTTCCGGAAAGCATAAAGCATCTTCCTCTTAATCCTTTCAAAACACAGCTTCGTCTATGGCTCAATGATCGAGTGTTTTATACTCTAAAGGAACTATTTTAAATCAAAATGTTTAGTTGTAAGCTTAGTTGTAAGTTAACATTTGCATGCTTAATCAGCAAAATATGTTATCGTACCGGAAACATGTACCAAAACACCTCATTGTACCGTATTTTTTGCAAATAAAGAATTATTATTATTATTTTCTTTATTTATACATCTTCTTAGGTCAGGTTATTTTATAATATGGCTATAAAAATAAAATACAATAAAACATACAAAATCAATACAAAACATATAAACATACTATAAAAAAACCTAACCTAGGGTGCCGCCGGCAACGGGGCGGGCCCAAGCTGCCGGGGGTGCGCCAAAGTATTTATAAAATTGCAACTTAGATTATTGGAACTCCGAAAATTTTTCTTATACAATTTAACTTCATAATGATCGGTATTTAGAATAATCTTTGTTCATAATCATCATCACATAGAATTATTTATGTTCATAATATTGTTTTTCATACATATTTTTAGTACTAACTTTTATGTTTATATAAATTTTCACTATACTTATTTTATGCTATATATTCTAATGTTATAGGTATTTATTTTTATCTGTACTGGTTTTATGTATGAATTATTTTTGTTTAATTAAATATACATCGTACTATTACTGTAAACTAGCTACCTCCACAAATCACGTTGTGGCAGAGTAGGTACTGTACTAAACGGGTTCCCTCTAAACTTTTTTTGTCCGAAACGCTTATGACATAACAGACTTGGTATAATCTATTTTGGCATCAACTTAATGAGACAGAAACATCACTTGGCTTAAATAACAATATTTCGAATATTATTTTGTCCGAAACTATCTTGGCATATCATTAATTACGCCGAGTGTTATAAGACAGAAATTAGATTTGCATTTTTTTTGGGCATGTAGCCACATGTTCGAAACTTGCCTTTTTCGTCAGGCAGAATTTGCTGTGAGGGTGAAAATGTCTGCAGTGAGCGAGTGAAGCGAGCGAACAAAACCTTCCGGGGCAGATCCGACTCGGATAGGTTAGGTTAGAAGACTAAGGCGGGAGCTTTGCTCCCGCCTTAGTCTTCGAGGTTATTTTTTTTTAGCAACCTAGAAAGTACTCAGCTCAGTAACACAGTAAGTAACGTATAGAATATTACTACTACCTCGATTATATTGAGAGGTTGTAATTATTCCTTCTCTGTTATGCTAAAACAAACTATGCCCATACTTTTTATGCACATCCAGATTATGCCTCATCATAAATAGGAGCATCGAAATTATGCTCGAATAATATTCGAACAACTCGAAATCTGCCACAAAGAAATATGCTAAAGTTGAGTTATGTCACGACAGTTTCTGCGCAAAGCCCATTATGACTACATAGTTTATGTTATTCATAAAAGAATTATACCACAACAGAGTGAACCTAATGGGAAAATGTTTATAAATAAACAATTTATTTCAAATAACTTTATGACTATAGATTAATCTACTTGACGACTTTAGGAGGATAAAATTTCGAAATAAAAATCGTTATGAACATTGTAGGTAGAAGTATAATTTTTAGTAAGAAAAAAAGTATGAGAAAAAATTTTCGGAGTAATGATGATTATGAGTAAAAAACGGTATTAGTAAAAATATTCGAAGAAAAAATTGTATAAGTGCCAATATGGACCCAACTGCCGGTGGTAGGGCTACAGGGAGAGGAACCGCCGGACTATGCGCGCCGTGTCCAGGATTACCGCCTTCTGCATCTGACCCTTGATCCAACCACCTAGCGAGAGCCTCTTGAGGTGTTGATCGAGACTCTTCGCTATGAGACCATTCGCAGAAACAACTATCGGCACAATGATCGCCGAATCAACATCCCACATGTCGGTTACCTCGTGAGCCAAGTCAAGGTACTTACTGGCTTTGTCCTTCTCGGCCTTCACGAGGTTCTCGTCATGGGGGATCGTGATGTCGATGAGCATTGCCCGGCGTTGCGATCGATCTATCAGCACGATATCAGGCTTATTGGCTACAATAGTCCTGTCCGTGATGATAGATCGATCCCAATAGAGCGTGGCACGACCATTTTCGAGAACTGCCGCAGGTGTGTACTTATAGTGAGGCACTTCGAAGCCCACAAGGCCGTATTGAAGAGCAAGCTGCTGGTGTATAATCCTGGCTACGAGGTTGTGTCTGTGCAAGTACTCGGTGTTAGCAATCTGAGAACAACCGGAAATAATATGCCTGAGTGACTCACCGGGACGGCGGCATGCCCGACAAATGTCGACCGTACCGTCCTTCAGGATATATTTCCGGTAGTTATTCGTCATGATAATCTCGTCAGCAATTGCACAGGCAAAACCCTCGGTTTCCCCGAAGAGGTCCCCGAATCGTAGCCAGTTCACCGACGCGAGCAGATCTACGTCAGGTCCCGTGAGGGCCTTGTAGAACCGCCCGTGTAGCTCCTTGCTCTTCCATACCGCCCTGCGGTCCTCGGTGCTTAGTACCACAGGTCTGCGCCAGTTCTCTTTTGCCAAGGAGAGCGGCGTGAGGTTCCGGTCTACTGCCACCACATCACGATGCATCCCGCACTCATTGCTAAGAAAATAGTTTCTAAGATTGTACACCTCGCGGTTGTGGAGGTTTTTGGCATTTAGGAAGCCGCGGCCCCCACACCTCCGCGGGATGTACAATCTCATAACTGATGAGCGCGGGTGTAGCATTCGATGTGTGGTAAGCAGTGTACGGACCCTTCGATCCAGGGCGTCCAGCTCCGTCTGAGTCCACCTTAGTATGCCAAAGGAGTATGTGAGTATGGGTATTACCCAGGCGTTGAAGGCGCGCACTTTGTTGCCTCCTGACAAAAGACTGTTAAGTACTTTTGTGAGCCGGCTGAAAAAGCGCTCCTTCACCGCCTGTCTAATTCCCATATCTTCAATACCCAAAGACTGTGACATACCAAGGTATTTATAGGTTTCTGCTTCCGAGATAGATCTGAACGACATTGTCTCAGAAAGCTGTAAATTTGTTAAATTTACTACTTTCCCCCGCTGCACATGCATAACCGCACACTTATCGACACCAAATTCCATATTGATGGCACTACTGAAAACTTCTGTGGTTCGCAGTAGTTCCAACAAGTCTTGGCTATTTGGCGCAAATAATTTGAGATCATCCATGTACAGAAGGTGAGAAATGACTTCACCCTCTCTCCGAAGCCGGCAACCTAGTCCTGAATCCTTCAGCAGGGTACTGAGGGGATTCAGAGCTAGGCAGAACCACAAGGGACTCAGACTGTCACCCTGGAATATTCCTCGCTCGATCCTTATGAAGTCCTGCGGGCCAGAGGGGCCATCCCCGCCTCCTGGTTGACGAAGGACTGTGGTCCACTGCCTCATACACGCGCCGAGAAAGGATCTTAAAGTTGCATTAACTTTATACAGCTCCAAGACCCTTTCCAACCATGAATGAGGCACCGAATCATAGGCCTTCTTGTAGTCAATCCAAGCGGCGGAGAGGGCCCCTTTGTTACGCCGGACTTGCTGGCAAATGGTCATGTCGATGAGGAGGAGCTCTTTAGTACCACGGGACCCAACCCTACATCCATTTTGAGCAGGAGCCAAAACATTGTTCGAAACAATGTGCGTGTTAATTTTTACTCTCAAAATGGATGTAAGGAGCTTGTACAGTGTGGGCAAGCACGTGATGGGTCGGTAGTTCTTCGCTTCCGTGGTACTACCGGACTTGTAGAGCAGGAAGGTTACACCAGTTGTTAAAGAAGGTGGCAGGGAACCGAGCTCGAGGGCTTGTTGGAATTGCGTTGCCAATCGTGAGTGCGAGCATCGAAACCATTTTAGCCAGAAGTTGTGCAATCCATCCGGCCCAGGACTTTTCCAGTTCTGAGTCGTGCGGATAGCACAACTTACGTCATCGGGGCTGATGATAACTGCCCCCATAGGTTCGATGGTCTCGCATTCACGTTCGACAACGGTCATCCATTCACCCTCGGTGTGTCCGACGGGCACTGACCAGATACTACGCCAGAAATCACTCATGGCAGTAGCATCCGGCAACCGCGCGTCGGACACACGGTAGTCGGTTTCCTCCCACTTTCGGTAAACCTTCCTTTGGTCACTCTGGAAAAGGCGATTCTGCTGGAATCGGTTCACACGCTCTCTGTAGCGGCGAATACGGTTTGCCCATGCATAAACCTTCTGCTTCAGAAAGTCGATGCGCTCTGTGAGGTTGGCCATGTAGTCGCGGGGTGCAATACCCGTTCCCGCGAACGCCTGGTTCACAAAGCGCATTACTCGGGGGCGGTTGTTGCCCCCCCTGAAGCAGATCAGCTTTGCAATGAGAGTCCTAAACGAGTCGATACGTCGCTCGATCCGCACCTGCCATGCGGGGACACCCCCAGCGGTCCTAGGTGCACGGTCAGAGTCCGGAAACTTGACTCGAGCAACACGGCACGCTGCAATGGCCCCGCAGTACATGATCGAGTGCGTATCATCCAAATCTTTACTGGATCGTATATACGGCTCCAGTAAAGCGTTTAGGGCTCCCATCAACGCTAGATTGCGCCTATTCATGGGCAAACGTGGTAATCGTGGCCTAGAGTCGGGCGTGAAGCGATGCTGCATAATCGCTTCTTCCAGAGTCCTCCTCAATTGCTCATTGTCTGAAGTACTCACACTCAGGTTCGCAGCATCGTCCTCATCAGCAGCAGGACCGACCCGCAGTGCCTCGGATGCCAAGTTATGTACCGGCACCGGGTCCGGCGACGTGGCGGGTGGGTCCTGCGCCGAGGAAGGGGTCGCGCGAACAGGGAGAGCCTCCAGGCGAAGCCGATCAAGTGTCGAGTCATCCAGCCGCTTTGATCGTTGGATGACTCGCACTTGATCCGATAGTCGCTGCGCAGTCACATTAATGGTTGGTTCAAGGGCCTGAAACAGAGGAAGCATCCGGACACGATACGCGGATAGATTAGTTCCTCCCTCTGTAGCCCCGTAGTAGGCGCGCATGACGTTCTCATTCATAGCTTGAGACCATGTCATGCGTCGCACTACACCACCGGCAGCGGGAGCCTTGGGCGGGGCAGGAAGTCCCGCGGGCCCCAAGCGTGCCGGCAGCGGTGGCCGTCCTCGTCGCGCAGGTGGTCGTGGCGGCGGCGGCGTAGGTCCGCGCTCGTCGCTGCTCGATCCGCTGAAGTCGGGCGCGGTGGCGTAATCAGCACCCGACGAGACTTGAGAGCTGACTGATGTTGACGAGGCGGACGATGGTGTTGGGCGTGCGATCTGTGGGGACGCTTGAATCTTGCGTGCTTTACTGCGCGTGTACATCCTGTGGTATTTTGATAAGTACGTGTCGGCACTAATCAATGGCGTATCATATTATTTTCGTCAACTGTACCCATGATTGTATATACCTTTAGGCTCAAAGGGCGTAAACGCCAAATTGCCACTTTACAGGAGAAGCAAAAAAAGAAAAGTATTTTAGAAAAAAAATCATAACTTCTTTGTTTTTTGGCAGAATAACTTAAATTTTGGCCAACGTACTTGAATTTTTAAGATAAACATTTTGCATATCAATCATTTAGGATAAATGAATAAATAAAGAAAAAGGGTGTGTTATACTCCCTTAACTTTTTGAAATAATGGCGTTTACGCCCTTAAACTTCACATAATATGCAAAAAATGTAGGGAGTATTGGTTACTAAACGTTTGAGTTTTGGTCTAAATGGGGCGTATATCACAATTACCATAGTTAAAATGGGTCTTATAAACTCATTCATAACATAGGCAATGCTCTGAATGGGTGTATAATACACCGTGGGGTTAAAAAAATACTTACAATCAATTAAAAGGTTGCTGCTTTTATTAAAAAAAATGTCTACCCTGACTATGCTGTTGCTGATTATATTTTTCTTTTATGTCTAGGGATAAAAATAATGTTAATGGCGTTATTGGACAATTAAGCTACTACCAAAACCCAGATTAAAATGTGATATGAAACCAGTAAAACAAACAACAATTCATCATAAATTTAAGAGTCAAACTCTTGTCGGCGTAACTGATGAATGTAACTATATCCATCTAACTCTGTCTAAAGCCACCTCCTTGACTTTCTTATACGACACAACGTCTACTTTCTCTTTTATTTGTTTCATGTAAATTCCTCTATGTCTCCCTCTTCCTCGCTTTCCTTCAATTCTTCCTTCTATTATGTTTTTTTATCAAAGCGACATGACGCTTATATATATAAGTATAAGGTGACCAAACATTTTCCCTCTCCTATTTTCTATTATCTTTAGCAAACTCCTTTTTTCATTCACTCTTTTAAGCACTTCTACATTTGTGATATTTTTTGTCCAACTTATCTTCTCCATTCATCTCCAGCTCCACATTTCAAATGCTTCCAGTATCTCTCTGTCCTTTTTCGTCATGGCCCACGCCTGACACCCATATAATGCTATACTCCAGATGAAAGTTTTGATGAGCTTCTTACAAACAGCAATTAATAATGACATCTTTATTATATATATATTTCTTTCAATAATATCCTCTAGATGCAATGTAAGGTACATTTACTCTCATTTAGTATTATTTTTCCTCATAATTACCAACACATACATATTAACTACTAAATTAAATATAATAGCATGCTTTTAGAATACTAATAATCACAAATCTTTATCTTTTGATTTTTATAAAACCTACACAACTTAAGATCTTCTACTCTCACATAGCATTTCTTTCTTTTTTAAATTACCAACATATATAATCATTAAATTAAATTTATGTTTAAAACGCACAGAACCAAAAAATATAACTGTGCGTACTGTAAATTAAAAATGTTGACTGAAATTGAACGTAAATTTATACACATTATACACAATGTCTCCCATTTTTATCACATTATCTGTCTATACTTTTCATTTCACACTTGCAACATAGGCACGCCAGTATACAGGTAAGTATACATAGATTTAGAATGATGGTCATTCGCTTCTATACTGTAGTTTTAATAACGCAATAACTGTTCATTCTTACTTTATAATTGGATAATGACAATGAATCATTACTATCGTATAGGTACACAGTACGTAAGCAATTTTGAAATAATAAAATAACTTAGCGAGCCTATAAGCCATAATTTGTACATTTCTTGGGGCGTATAAGTCAAAAAGTCTTGTTATCATAGGGCGTAAGAGGCGCAGCATGCCTACTACGTTACGGCGTATGAGTCATTTTAAAACGTACAATGCAAGGATACGGGCGTATAAACCTAATTTAGCCTACTAGAGTCATACTACCTAAATTAAGTAGCATAATTTCTACGTCGTATGAGCTTGTTTAGTTTTGTATTATAAACATTTTATAACAACTTTGTTATAAGACCTCTTTATTTATTTTTTTCTGAACTTATTACCTAAATAAACAAAAAATTGTGTAAATGTATCAAATACGCCTCTTGCTTTTAAAAAAATTCCTAGAAATACGTGGGTCGTATATGCCCTAAATTGTCGAATTTCGTTGTTTTAACTACACATATCGATAGAGAAAAAAAAACTGAACAAAACTGCATTCAAAACTCATTTTGGCCAAAATGGCGTTTACGCCCTTTGAGCCTAAAGGTATCGATATACATTATTGAGAGGGCACTTTTTCCGTGACGAAGGTGTAAAAATGGTGTTGTAAATGCCGGCAAAATACATTATTTATCAAAATATAATCGGAGATTTACAAAAAAACACGTTTGACTTTGACGGCGTAAAATTTTTTTTTTTTTTTTTTTATTATTATTATTCTCTTTATTTTACTTTCATCTCAGTTTAGGGTTTTTATAAAATGAATACAAAATTAAAATACAATACAACATACAAAAACAATACAAAATATAAACACTTTATAAAAAACCTAAACTAGGGTGCCGCCGGCAACGGGGCGGGCCCAAGCTGCCGGTGGTTAGGGCTGCAGGGAGAGGAACCGCCGGACTATGCGCGCCGTGTCCAGGATTACCGCCTTCTGCATCTGACCCTTGATCCAACCACCTAGCGAGAGCCTCTTGAGGTGTTGATCGAGACTCTTCGCTATGAGACCGTTCGCAGAAACAACTATCGGTACAATGATCGCCGAATCAACCTCCCACATGTCGGTTACCTCGTGAGCCAAGTCAAGGTACTTACTGGCTTTGTCCTTCTCGGCCTTCACGAGGTTCTCGTCATGGGGGATGGTGATGTCGATGAGCATTGCCCGGCGTTGGGATCGATCTATCAGCACGATATCAGGCTTATTGGCTACAATAGTCCTGTCCGTGATGATAGATCGATCCCAATAGAGCGTGGCACGACCATTTTCGAGAACTGCCGCAGGTGTGTACTTATAGTACGGCACTTCGAAGCCCACAAGGCCGTATTGAAGAGCAAGCTGCTGGTGTATAATCCTGGCTACGAGGTTGTGTCTGTGCAAGTACTCGGTGTTAACAATCTGAGAACAACCGGAAATAATATGCCTGAGTGACTCACCGGGACGGCGGCATGCCCGACAAATGTCGACCGTACCGTCCTTCAGGATATATTTCCGGTAGTTATTCGTCATGATAACCTCGTCAGCAATTGCACAGGCAAAACCCTCGGTTTCTCCGAAGAGGTCCCCGAATCGTAGCCAGTTCACCGACGCGAGCAGATCTACGTCAGGTCCCGTGAGGGCCTTGTAGAACCGCCCGTGTAGCTCCTTGCTCTTCCATACCGCCTTGCGGTCCTCAGTGCCCAGTACCACAGGTCTGCGCCAGTTCTCTTTTGCCAAGGAGAGCGGCGTGAGGTTCCGGTCTACTGCCACCACATCACGATGCATCCCGCACTCATTGTTAAGAAAATAGTTTCTAAGATTGTACACCTCGCGGTTGTGGAGGTCTTTGGCATTTAGGAAGCCGCGGCCCCCACACTTCCGCGGGATGTACAATCTCATAACTGATGAGCGCGGGTGTAGCATTCGATGTGTGGTAAGCAGTGTACGGACCCTTCGATCCAGGGCGTCCAGCTCAGTCTGAGTCCACCTTAGTATGCCAAAGGAGTATGTGAGTATGGGTATTACCCAAGCGTTGAAGGCGCGCACTTTGTTGCCTCCTGACAAAAGACTGTTAAGTACTTTTGTGAGCCGGCTGAAAAAGCGCTCCTTCACCGCCTGTCTAATTCCCATATCTTCAATACCCAAAGACTGTGACATACCAAGGTATTTATAGGTTTCTGCTTCCGAGATAGATCTGAACGACATTGTCTCAGAAAGTTGTAAATTTGTTGAATTTACTACTTTCCCCCGCTGCACATGCATAACCGCACACTTATCGACACCAAATTCCATATTGATGGCACTACTGAAAACTTCTGTGGTTCGCAGTAGTTCCAACAAGTCTTGGCTATTTGGCGCAAATAATTTGAGATCATCCATATACAGAAGGTGAGAAATGACTTCACCCTCTCTCCGAAGCCGGCAACCTAGTCCTGAATCCTTCAGCAGGGTACTGAGGGGATTCAGAGCTAGGCAGAACCACAAGGGACTCAGACTGTCACCCTGGAATATTCCTCGCTCGATCCTTATGAAGTCCTGCGGGCCAGAGGGGTCATCCCCGCCTCCTGGTTGACGAAGGACTGTGGTCCACTGCCTCATACACGCACCGAGAAAGGATCTTAAAGTTGCATTAACTTTATACAACTCCAAGACCCTTTCCAACCATGAATGAGGCACCGAATCATAGGCCTTCTTGTAGTCAATCCAAGCGGCGGAGAGGGCCCCTTTGTTACGCCGGACTTGCTGGCAAATGGTTATGTCGATGAGGAGGAGCTCTTTAGTACCACGGGACCCAACCCTACATCCATTTTGAGCAGGAGCCAAAACATTGTTCGAAACAATGTGCGTGTTAATTTTTACTCTCAAAATGGATGTAAGGAGCTTGTACAGTGTGGGCAAGCACGTGATGGGTCGGTAGTTCTTCGCTTCCGTGGTACTACCGGACTTGTAGAGCAGGAAGGTTACACCAGTTGTTAAAGAAGGTGGCAGGGAACCGAGCTCGAGGGCTTGTTGGAATTGCGTTGCCAATCGTGAGTGCGAGCATCGAAATCATTTTAGCCAGAAGTTGTGCAATCCATCCGGCCCAGGACTTTTCCAGTTCTGAGTCGTGCGGATAGCACAACTTACGTCATCGGGGCTGATGGTAACTGCCCCCATAGGTTCGATGGTCTCGCATTCACGTTCGACAACGGTCATCCATTCACCCTCGGTGTGTCCGACGGGCGCTGACCAGATACTACGCCAGAAATCACTCATGGCAGTAGCATCCGGCAACCGCGCGTCGGACACACGGTAGTCGGTTTCCTCCCACTTTCGGTAAACCTTCCTTTGGTCACTCTGTAAAAGGCGATTCTGCTGGAATCGGTTCACACGCTCTCTGTAGCGGCGAATACGGTTTGCCCATGCATAAACCTTCTGCTTCAGAAAGTCGATGCGCTCTGTGAGGTTGGCCATGTAGTCGCGGGGTGCAATACCCGTTCCCGCGAACGCCTGGTTCACAAAGCGCATTACTCGGGGGCGGTTGTTGCCCCCCCTGAAGCAGATCAGCTTTGCAATGAGAGTCCTAAACGAGTCGATACGTCGCTCGATCCGCACCTGCCACGCGGGGACACCCCCAGCGGTCCTAGGTGCACGGTCAGAGTCCGGAAACTTGACTCGAGCAACACGGCACGCTGCAATGGCCCCACAGTACATGATCGAGTGCGTATCATCCAAATCTTTACTGGATCGTATATACGGCTCCAGTAAAGCGTTTAGGGCTCCCATCAACGCTAGATTGCGCCTATTCATGGGCAAACGTGGTAATCGTGGCCTAGAGTCGGGTGTGAAGCGATGCTGCATAATCGCTTCTTCCAAAGTCCTCCTCAATTGCTCATTGTCTGAAGTACTCACACTCAGGTTCGCAGCATCGTCCTCATCAGCAGCAGGACCGACCCGCAGTGCCTCGGATGCCAAGTCATGTACCGGCACCGGATCCGGCGACGTGGCGGGTGGGTCCTGCGCTGAGGAAGGGGTCGCGCGAACAGGGAGAGCCTCCAGGCGAAGCCGATCAAGTGTCGAGTCATCCAGCCGCTTTGATCGTTGGATGACTCGCACTTGATCCGATAGTCGCTGCGCAGTCACATTAATGGTTGGTTCAAGGGCCTGAAACAGAGGAAGCATCCGGACACGATACGCGGATAGATTAGTTCCTCCCTCTGTAGCCCCGTAGTAGGCGCGCATGACGTTCTCATTCATAGCTTGAGACCATGTCATGCGTCGCACTACACCACCGGCAGCGGGAGCCGTGGGCGGGGCAGCATGTCCCGCGGGCCCCAAGCGTGCCGGCAGCGGTGGCCGTCCTCGTCGCGCAGGTGGTCGTGGCGGCGGCGGCGTAGGTCCGCGCTCGTCGCTGCTCGACCCGCTGACGTCGGGCGCGGTGGCGTAATCAGCGCCCGACGAAGATTGCGAGGAGACTGATGTCGATGAGGCGGACGAAGGTCTTGGGCGTGCGATTGGTGGAGACGCTTTATCTTGGCGTGCTTTGCTACGCGTATACATTTCTTAGATCTTTCAGCGATATTTTGACATTTATATGTTAGCACAAATCAGAGGCAAGTCTGATCGCTGTCGTCTCTTGTACCCTTGAATGAAGTTGTACCGTGAAAGGGCAATTTTTCCATGACGAGATGGTAAAAAATATCGTATAAATGCCGGTAAAATACATTGTTTATCAAAATTTTCTAAGAAAGTATAAAAGCACGTCTGACAGTGACGGCGTCAGATTTTTTTTTTTTTTTTTATTATTATTATTTTATTATTATTATTATTAATGTGATGTTAATAACGGTACCATCTGTACCAAAGTTTATTTAAAAAAAATCATCAAGTTTATAGTATTTTCCATGACAAATTCCACCTGACCCGTATTCATTGACTACGAGTGTATTTTAATGATTTCATAAATTCATGACGTCACTATACAAAACTACTAGGTACTAGGTGGGTAAGCTTTAACTATTCATTTATATACCTTTACCAATTAGTGAATAACTATTATATGAGCACTAAAATTCTGCCAGTCGATTAGCAACTAACGACGAATAACTATCTTCATTTACCCTAATAACAGATGTTCACAAATAAGCACTGCCAAATTCATAATTGCTTGTAAATTTTTGATTAAAGTGTTAACTGCATGCAATCATGCGATTAAAAGCGTTTAAGCCTTAGTAATTATGTAAATGTTTGTAGAATACGCATGGCAGATAACAGACCAAGTGTATGCCGCTTGGAACTGATAGATTCATCCATATCGATAGAACAGGAAATGTGTATTAACCGGACAGCCCAAGAGAATAAATATAGCATCATTACCTAAGTATAGTTGTAAGCGATTATACAACAAATATAGGCTATGACGCAAAATCAACAGAAATTTTATCATATTCGAAGTCGTTAAAAGCATGCAGATTTCTATAGTCAACAAAGAAATATCGTTTCACATAATTTCAGATGCATATTTTCAGAGATGATACTTCACTTTAAAACAATTAACTTAATATAGAAACGAAGAAATATTTTTTTGTTTTTATTTGCTAAACAAAAAATATTGTAATCACTATTAAAATAGTAGAAAATTTGCTTTTAACTGGCAAGGTGAAGTGGTCGGTTAAATTAAGCGAAAGGTAACAGAGGTTCAATTTTCTCCAAAAATAACATTGTAAAAGCTATAATCTTTCATACTTAAATACGGTCGAGTACTATCTCCTATAAAATATATTTATATCTGCAACAATTTTTTTTTATCTTTTTCGCGATTGAATATTTTTCTCATCAGCTGATTACTCAGGCTAGGATAGCTAAAAACATTAGGACGATAATATGGTTATCTTAAATTAAGGGTCGATTATATTTAAATATTGATCAAACGGGTGTACACGTCGGGCTTTGGTCGCGGGTACTCCATGATTAGGATCCTCTAAATGGACCGAATCATGTCGAACAATTATCGACTAAAATTACATGAGTTGTTCAAAAGTTAGACGATCACGATAGCGTCAATTGTGTTACGAAAGGAGGTCATTCTAATTTATGGTGTGTACTCTGTCAAACCACCTTTGGCAGTAGAAAAAGGTGACAAAAAAAACTTAGGTACGTATTGTCGATCGCTCATAGGAAATTTCAATTTGTCGCCTCTATTCACTGCCAAAAGTGGTAAATTTAACTTCGTAACACAAAAATTAAAGCGTTAAACTTTGTCTTCATTAAACCTTTTCATCACACTTGCTGTCTAAACGCGCCATAGCTTGCATGCATAGCGGGAGTAATAGACAAGTGAAATTCCCTAGGGAGTAGTAGAAATGTCAGTACGTCATTTAATCATATTTTGTCATAAAACTTTTTTTTTGTCGGCAAGTGTGATGAAAAACATTGTATGCATGATGACGGTCGGTAAGCGGAATTCTAACTCGAGTCATTAAATGTCATTAAAATACTCTCGTTAGTAATTACGTAGTTACCTCCCTTGATGCACAATGTACTATTAACTATGTACAATTTATTTGAAATCGCCACTTAATAACACACACTTCTAAACATCTCTTTTTTTAAACCTTTTGTCTTCGCCGTACTCGATTATAAAGGCATATAAGCAGCATGTAGTAAAGATACCGTTACAAGAAAGTTGCGATTATGTGTTTTTGAGTATATTTAATGATACACGCTTATTTTCACCCTTAATATCGGTATGATGCAGTTTGTTCTTGGAAATTAAATTCCCGTAAAATTATTGGTTGTGTTCGAAACAACTTGCCCAAAATTTACCGAGCAGAAGATTTTTATCCCATTACACTGTGGTCCCGCGCCCTAAGAAGGGCGGTCATAGGCATTTCGCGCAGTTAACAGCTGCATTAATGCATGCCAAAGTATGTAATTATGAAATATTATAGTAAATTATAGTTAAATAAACAAACTATAGTACTATAACGATATTTTATTAGGTTTATATAACTATAGTTTGTAACAGTAACAGTAACAGAGCACTTAAATTATATCGGTAAGAAAATAAATATAAAGTAATAATTACAATTATTATATTAAAACTAATTTAAACGAGTTACTGTCCTGAATGATTATCTTATTACATTTTAAATAGTTCTACCTGTAATTAAATTAGTGTATACAATTAAAATATATAATCTACGTGTCTCCTAATGAACATCTCTCCTTATGACTTGTAATAATTTCATAACTAGTTACAACAAATTTACTACATACATGATTACTTGTATTCGATATGCTCGGTACGGCCATTTCCCTATTTAAACAAACTAGTTAGTAGGATCAATATTTTTTACAACATCTTTTCGTGATTCTAGTATTCTGCATGTTGTATGGTCCAAAAATATTGTGATTCTATTTCGGCAGATGATTCCGTAACATAAGTCACTGATGGATAACACAGCTTCTTAGCCTCCAACTTTTTTTGATAGAATGGTAACGCATTCGGAGACTTCTTATTAATCAATTCTTTCATCAAATTATACTGATGATTACTCAACTTTGCCTCATTTATAAAAGATAACACTTCATCCACAGAATTGATGTGAGATTGACTGGATTCACTAAGCAAAGAGTTTATCGTAGAATGATCTACTTTAGCTAGCTACGCTAATCTGCGCCGTTTGGACCGTTTGCTGCAGTCCATGAAATCCTTTCTAAAATTATGACCACTCGTTGAAGAACAATCACTACCCGGCAGGCACTCTGCTAGGCGCACGGTACTATCTACATTTTCATTCGATAGATTACAGACTTCAATGCTGTTCAGGCAATCACTGTATTTTTTAACATACGAGATTTTGATCGCTGGATCTTTTTCCAGTTGCTGTCTATTATTAAATAACGAATAATAATATATTCTCTTGCATAAGTGAGAAATCTTCTCATGTAAGTTATCGGTATTGACATTTGCAACATCTGGCAGTAACTGTGATAGTGTTTGAAACACTTGACGAATTCCTTCAATGTCGCAATCGGTCTTCTTAACAGACAATCAAGTCTCAAAAATAAGAATTCTTATAAAAAACACCTAAAATTTGTACCTAAAATAAATAAATAAACAGTTAAATAAAAATTAGTTTTTTCGTAGTGTGTTCTACGCCTTTGAACGCAAGGCGTAGACCTATTCTATAGCCCACAATCGCAAGTCAACGCAAAATTTCTTAATTTATTCGTAAAATTGAGTTTTTAATAAACATTATCATATATCATTTATTACCGGCATCGGCCGGCATTGCAGTTAAAAGTTTCGATAAAAATCAGAAAACACTAAATAGTATTGCGACTTAACTGCCTTGGCGTAGCACCTCAATAGTAAATAATATTATGTATTCATAATTTAAAAATAACTACAAAACATATAATGCATACCTTCAACTTGAATATGCATTGCAAAGCAAACGTGGAACAATATTTTTTTTGTGAAAAAACTCGTGTCGCGTATTACGCTAATGAGCTTCTTGATAACACTAGTAACAAGGACTTATCCGTTGTGTTCACTTCAGATGGCCAAACATAAATGTTCTATAAAACTAGTTGCAATTATTTTTATACCATGACTTAATATGACTAATTGGTAAGTAATTAGGATAAAGATAATGATATTATTCAATCATCGTCATTGGACCTCTATGACCTACTACTGAACCACAGTGCATTATAATAATCATAAAACCGTTAAGACAATATGGTTTAAGGACTAAAGAGTAAACGGTTTAAATTACTAGGTAGGTACATTGCCACAATGATGTGTGTACGAAGAAACTGTGTGCCACATAAAATTTTATGACATTTATTACTAAGCCAAATCTAAGGCATGAGATCTGCAGAGCATCCATGTATGACTGAAGCGATTCCATGGTATCAGCCATCAAGCAAACGTCGTCGGCATAGAGAATTTCAAGCACAGAGAGCTTAGTGGTTTTTGTTTTAGATTTGAAACGAGACAAGTCGAACACACCTTTATCAAAACGAACGCCACAGCAGAGCCACGGCATGGATGGCTATATATATATATATATATATATATATATATATCCATGCCATCAATGTAAATGTCATATACATACATTCGCTACAACGCGCTACGTGCTGCAAACGCGTCTGGTCTGGCTTGGCCTTTAATCGTTTGTCGTCGTTGCCGTCACATTCAAACAAGTTTATGCCCAGTTTCCACAGTGATTGGAGAGGAGTCATTAATGGGTCCGTTTAACTTTCACTGCTGCTGTGATTCGCAGCCGTCAACTGAGTAGTAGTCCTTAGCGAGCGATGAACGTGAAACGGAGCCATTAATGAGTCCGCGCCGCTCTCAGTGGAAAGCGGGTATTAGTATTCAAGTACGAAAGAAACGCTGAGCACGATAAATTTAACAATTTAAATAAGACCATAATAAGCCATCTATTATTGAAAACAAGTTCCTACATATTATATTCATCATCATCATCATCAGCCTATGTTAGTCCACTGCTAGACGTAGGCCTCTCCTGTTAACTATGATTAGATGATTAGATTAGACGCATTAGGAGGTAAATGCCCATAATCGCCACGCTGGGCAAGCGGATAGGCGATCGGTGTAATGTGTCCACTATGATGACGCTGCTGCCCATCATCAATCTTGTAAAATGGTCAGTGACACTTCAATCCCTTAGTCGACTCTTACAACACCCGCAGGAGGAGTTGGGGTGGTGGCTAAATTTCTAGGCATTTCGTTGGATAGCAATTTATCATGGAAGTCCCATTCTGAAGAGGTATGCCAGAAATTGTATAGGTTTTCTTATGCACTATATAAATTAGCCAAAACTTCAGATCGCAGTACAGTGTTAACCGCTTATCACGGCTTCGTCTCTTCGACCTTGCGTTTTGGCATTATTTTTTGGGGAAACTCCACATATCGAGACATACTGTTTAGGGCACAAAAACGATGCGTAAGGGCCATTTGTGGACTAAATCCACAGGAAAGTTGCGTGCCTTATTTCCAATCATTAAATATATTGACATTTCCCTGTTTATACATTTTCGAGTGCTGTGTTTTTGTTAAAAATAATCCAAACTTATTTCAGTGAAAAGTTCAAAAGCGAACTGATAACCTTCGCCCTAGAAAGCCAGTACTATTGGTGCCTAACAGTAAGACGGCTTTGATGCAATTGCAAAAGTATTCTTGTTATGGCACCAAAAATTTATAATAAGTTGCCAGAAGCTTGGCAGAAGGCTACAGTGCGACAATTCAAATCTATATTATTTAATTTTTAGTTACTAAGTGTTTTTATAATATAATGGATTTTTTTAATGATATTGACATATGCTAATTTAATTGTATTAGGGTAATATAGTTAATAATAATAATATATTATATTTGTACGCCACAAGGCACATTATAGCTGGTCTTTAGTATTATAAGTTACCATCATTTTGTACCTATAATGAACGAATAAATGATTTGATTTGATTTGATTTGATTTTACAAATGTATTCTTACTGCCGTCCTCAAACGGCCTCAAACAAAATATTCCAGAAATATTCTTATAACGTAAGGCTGAAAGATAGGTTAACTTTAGGACTTTAACTTGAAGGTACTTCAAGTCAAAGTCAAATTGGAATAGCAACAACTCTTTTGAATGGTCTAAGTATTAAAACTACTTCCAGTTCTAACCCTACACTGCTGACCCGAGAAGATTTCCTATATTGTTACCCAGGTTCAAAAAGGAGCCAACCTCTGCCTGGATACAGATTCAGCGGCCTGGATACAGATGCATAATGCACCCACTAATGCAGTTGTTAATTACACGTCCTTAGGGGTCGTTATTGATTGGCAATTTGTGATTGGTGCCATTTCGTCTACGCTTTATCGAATTACGTTACTTAACGGTATTAGAGTAATTTCATTATAGGATTAGGATTAGGGTATTTGGTCGATTTATTTTTCCGGATTTAGTTAAAACACTTTAGCCTGTTAGGATATATTGCAAGTTTATTTCTTGTCTTCGGCAGGAGTTTAATGTCTCTAAGACACATTTTTTTATTATTACATTATTGAAAATAACTTTATTATTTCCATGTTTCATCTGTTGTTATAGCAAAAGCCTCCTGCCTATACATATTATGTGTCCTACACAAAGGAAATAAGCCTCAATATTTTTTAACTCTATGTCAATTAGACTATTTCGCAAATTTCGACATAATTCAGGCACAACACGAGGACAGACCATGGAAACAAAGATATGCAGAAAGTATGTAAAGACACAAACTAACTATGACTTTATACAGGCAACTCAGAACTTAATTCTGTGGTAGCAATACCGGTATCTGGAACATATTTAATTATTTGGTTAATAAAAAACTCTGAATTTTGATGTGATAACTGATATCACATCATTAAACATTTCCCGAAGCTTAATACGAATATCTTAACCCATTTATTTTATAAAATTTACTTTGTGAAATATTACATTTTATTATCCTTATATTCCATTATTTTCCAAATTTACTTACCTATAGGTCATACAAACCTCGTCATGAATACATTTGTTTTAATTAATCTCGTAATGAACTCATATGTTATTAATAATCTCGTATTACTGTTTTTCCATCATACTTGATTTCTAAGCGTGCTATTGCTTTCAAATGCCAAAGCGTAAAAGATAAGAAAACATTAAGCAATAATAAGTTAGTCAGTACTAGTCAGTATAAACATGTAGCTTATGTAAAAAAATTACATTTATGTTAGTATCGCAAAAACGCAATAATTCACAGTGTCCTTGAAAAAACGGAGCTTGTGCAAACAATAAGAATTTATTAAGCAGTTCTAGAAATGTTAGCACGTTATTTAATATTATTTTTACTAAAATTGATGTAGAGTGTGACGTAGAACATGGTATTCCACACGATCGGTAAGCGGATTTTTTTCTAGATATATCTATCAATTCAGCCCGTGTCCACGCACTGCTGGGTGCCTCTTCTTTAGTACGCCACTTTCCTCGGTCCTGTGCTAGTCGCATCCACTGCTTTGTTGCGGTTCGGCAGATGTCGTCGGACCATCTTGTCGGTGGTCTCCCAGCAGATCTTGACCACCCTGGCCACCATTCAGTAACCTGCTTCGTCCACCGCCCATCGCTACTTCTCGCCAAGTGTCCTGCCCATCGCCACTTCAGATGTGCGATTCATTTACCGACGTCGGATACTTTCGTACGGGGCCGGATTTCTCTGTTTGGAACACGACCAACAAGGGAGATACCCACGGAATAATAAAAAAAATCGCTGTTTTTTCTGTTCCGTGGAGATAACTAACATGGCTAACTCTATGGCCGTTTTTGTCACGTTCATTTTGTGTAGAGCTTTCTAGATACACAATAATATATAACTACTATTGCCTTAAAACATTTTTTCTGTTAATATTCCCATATGAAAAATTAGAAAGGACTAAACTTCAACTTTAACTACTATAAAAGTATGTATGTAGATTCTTTATTGTACACAAAAAAGAGGTGAAAAAAATATTTATAACAATTTGAACAAAGGCGAACTTATCCCTTTTATTATTAAGAGATCTCTTTCAGTTTACTTGCTGTAAAAGTATAATTTACTATAAAAGTAGTTACGAGTATATCCTATTTTTTCATATTCAAATACTTAACCTTCTCTCGTTCACAAAAAGCAAAACAACAGGCCAGACGCGTCCGGGACACATTTAGTGGCCAACATTTTTATTGTTAACAAGCACGGCGATGATATCTGCGCGTATGAATGATGACTTCGTGCCGGGGCTCTGGAAGCGGAGGAGGGTTAACAAGGGTTAGACACGGCATTAAAAATTAAGGTGCGACCGAGACCCGTATTTTTAGTCTCGGCCGAGACCGAGACTTGGTAGAAAGGATAAAAAACGTATAAATTACTTAAAAAATCCCTAGCAAAACCTATAGTAAGTTCAATCCAACGTCACACTAAAATCATTTTTTTAATTACTCACCTAAAAATCCGGTATTCGAGTTTTAGGTATTTTTTAGTTGTGTTACCGAGACCGAGATCTCGGTCGGACCTTATTAAAAATGTTGCTATTCGAACCAAGTATTGACGTTATGTTTGAATTTAAATTTTCGTGAGATATAATTAAGCGGTTCAGCTCATGTGTCAGTCACTACACGCCACATGTTTCAGAGAGCCTAGGTCTACATGCCATAACAAGTTATGAGCCCGCGTTCACGCCTAGCGACTCACGAGCGTGGCGCGTACTGCACTCTGCGTATCTCGAGGCGTGAACGCGGGCACAGTGTTTGATAATGGACACCTCTTAGTTTCCGAAACATGTCGCGCATAGTGACTAAGTTCACGTGAGTTAAATCGTTCTGATTATTTTTATAGTTAATAATGTATTTTACGTCCATTTAATACGTCAGATAAGTTTATATTTTATCCTTTTCCCTAAGCATGTAAAATAAAAGGACAGCTAACATTTAAGTGAAAAATTTATTCGGGTATTTTACGTTACCGCCTAGTTTACACATGTACATGGCAGTTTTAGAGCTAAAAATTGTATTTGTAGATTAGAAAATTGTTTACATACTAAATAAGACAAGAAGAGCTGAATAGGCTTTAAATATGTCCCATAATTAAAACCTCTTGTTTAATAGTTTGACACTAAAGCCACTTATCACATTGGAACAACTATTTACATAATACACGGTGGAATTTAATCGGTGAACAGGAACCCATTTTTCTAATTCAGTAATCGATGGCGGTCACGTTTATGTAGTACTTAAGTGGAACCAAGTTTCTTTTTAGCATAAAATTTTTTTATGTTGAAATTAAAATTGATTGTCACCCTACTAATGGTTTAGTCTGAAAAGTTTAATACCTCTTTTCAAACTATCAGCCATAGAATCTTAAAGCATAAATGAGCAATAACCACTCACATGCTTTAATTTTTGCGATAGACTCTATTCCTATGTAAAATAAGAGCGATGCATGGCTGATAGTTTGAAAAGAGGTATTAAACTTTTCAGACTAAACCATTAGTAGGGTGACAATAAATTTTAATTAAAGTTTAATTTCAACATAAAAATTTGTTATGCTAAAAAAAAAACTTGGTTCCACTTAAGTACTACATAAACGTGACCGCCATCGATTACTGAATTAGAAAAATGGGTTCCTGTTCACCGATTAAATTCCACCGTGTATATGTAAAACAGAAACGACTATTTATATACGATAGTATATACTACATCATTATGTTATAAATTACGAAACTAGACAAAATCTTATCAGACCCGTCATTCGATTTAAAATGATTGCTAATTTTAGTTCATTAAGTTTGTACAATGACCTTACGATTATCTCAAAATCAAATATTGTTATGAAAAAAACACGAAAATCCCGACGTTTAGCTCATTTGCATAATTACTTTCAAACTCTTATCGATTTAGCAAAAAATATCAAAGTTGTCAATTAACTAAACTGTAGGAATTTACTTAATGAGGTCATAATTATGTCATATATTATAATCTAGTGGCTCTTTAAAAAGAAGGCGGTATTCTTTATCAGCATACCTACCACATGTTTATGGGTCAGTTGACAACTTTTTATGTTTGTAGAGACATATTAGTCTAGTATAAGATTAAATATATTATCCAATCTAAAGTTTAATTCGAGTGGATAGACTCTGCGTCTAAACTGTAATATATTTTGCAAATGTGTTTCTTACAAATCAAGTAATGAAACAGGTATTTTTTTATTTTTAGACCTTCATTTCATTATTAATACGGACATAGTTGTCATCTGTCACTGATCTTCAGTTCAATATATCGATATAAATTGAGTCGGTTAACTTCAAACTCAGATAAATCCACTCTAACCAATTGAGAAAAAAAAATATATTTCGGGGATTTTAAAGGCAGATTATTTTTATTATGGCTAAAGTGACAGCCATGTTGAACAAACTTCTTTCGCTGATTGGCTTTGATGGACTTGCCTTCATTTGAAATAAACTGTCATATGGATTTATCTGATTTTGATAAAATATTGTGATTTTAACTTTGTTTTTCACAAAAACTACACGAACTTATACTTAACCAATGAAATAGAAACAAAACCAATTTCTTAAGCTTTTGTTGTATAAAAAAATCTTACAAAATGTCAGAAATGGATTTACCCGATTTTGAAGTTAGCCGACTCAATTAAAAGTGCTTAAGTACTTAGCCAAGTTTTCTCATCAATATTTTAACTACTTTTACAATTGTTTACTTTAATTTTGATAATATTTCCAATTATTTTTTTTAATCATAATAGCAGAATTATGTCATGTCTTCAATTTCCAGTGGCTATGTCGCGACCCGTAAACGGAGATAAGAGGTCGACGTTTTTAGCACAAAGCATTTTCTGTTTTGGACCCTTTCTTACAGGTACAACGTGAGAGCACCTCACAGACCACCTTATCGAGGCCCGAGCAATATTTCCTCCAGATTATCTTAAAACCCCTTTAACGTTCAGCGTTCAAGATCAACGTCTTATTTTACAAATAATAATCACGTTTTGAGCTAAACACGGCTTTTAAAGATAAACAGTTTAAACGACGGGCATAAATCTGATGCCATCAAAGGAGATACTGATTTTAATAATGTTATTGTCTCTATCAAGTATTTGTGTTTGAGTAATAGTTTCTTCTGAGCGTTTAAGAAACATTGTAATGCTAATGATTTCATGCGATGTTTATTTTCTACGTCGATTTTGATTATTTAGTTATACTGCTTTAATTATTTAATTAATAGGGATATTAATTTGGTTGTTTTGATGGTACTGGTTGGTTTTAATTAAATAAGTATCAAACAACTTTGTGCTGATTGTGATAATTAAAAAATTACGTTATTTATGAGAAGCAACAGGTTATTATAACTAGACGAAAATAGCCTATTTTTCCTGATAACGTATTAGGCACTTACATCATTTTATTTTATTTAACCCGTAATTATAAGAGAATGAGGTTTATGTTAGATTAAAATGATGTTTTGATACCGTTATAGCTCGTGATACGGTAGTATTATAGCATCTCATTAAATATGTAATAAATGTCAAAAGGTAGACTTTAAAAACACAAAAATTTCATTTATCAAACCCGTAAATGGGAAATGCCTCTTTTAGTTTTATGCCTTTATTGTCACAGGGTTCACGTTAAATTTAATGAGCCATAAACGTCAAATTATGGTAAACACGGACACGAAACAGAACTTGCACGGAGTAATAAATTTGGAGAAATGTGAAAGAACTATAGAAACTAGTTTTGGCTTGTAGTGTATTTAAAACAATTACACATTTAAAGCTCTGCGGTGTTGACAGTATCATAAAAGGAATGAGGTTGTAAAATTTCTGTCCCACTGAATTTATAGAGGCAATATAATTGCGGTAGAACACTCGTCTATGCGGGTCGTCCCTAGTTTTATTGTGCCCTAAATTGAGAAAGGATTTTTTGCCAGTCCACAGAATCTACACATTGTTAATTTCTCTGTCCGGCAATTGTTTTCAACGGGTCTTTGTAAAGCGGAGAGAAAACGGGACGAACAATATTGAATGGGACGTAAAACGCTTTTGGTTATGGTTAATAGAATTGGTTGCAATAATACCGAGCAGTTTCATGTTTGGTTTCAATTTGGCTGCAGTTTTCTTTTGTCTCATTTTAAAAGTGTCACGCTGAGTTCTTTCAATTACGTTAAAGCTTCCGTTCGTAGGAATTTTGTTTGGCCCCAGGGATGTAATTGTGCTGGGTTTGTGATGCTTGTCAAGTGTATGTTCTAAATTCCGGTAGTGTCTTATTTTATTTGTAGTATCCATTGCTATTGCTACATGTTTTTGATATCTTTGTAATTTGAGGGATAAAGAAAGGACAACAAAGTAACGATTTACTTCACAAACGGTGTCTATATGCCTACCGAAAGCATCAACAGTTTCGATTATTTGTCTTTGTCTCTCAGTCAAGGTGTCATTGGAATGATAAAGACAGATGCTAACATTTATGAATTTATTTGTTCGTTTTAGGTACCTAGACTCTATGGTAAACAAATACATTTTCGTAAACTTTGTGAACTTTCCTTTATTTCTTTTTTGCACGTGACTCGTTCTACGTTTATTAGTACAGATGGCCCTCCGAACTTTTGGACCTGACGTAAAATGAGCCACTTCTCGCACTAGCGCCTAAAAAAGGCGCCATCTGTACTAAAAAATATATTTCCATTTTACATTTAAGCTACCAATTTTTTCGTAGTATCAAAAATAATAAACAACGCAATTGTAAGATATTTAAAAAGGGTCATAGAACCTAACGTCCTATTCTTGAATAATGAGATAATGTCCATAAATGTTCACAGTTGTACTCTAAAACGCCACATGGCCGAGTGCTCAGTAAAATCAATCTTTTGTAGATTAAAAGCTCGTAAATATTATTGATAAACGCAGCCATTATTCTATATAAAAGGCATGTGAACTCGGTCCACAGATATCGGAGAGTGTCAACACGGCTATTGGTTATGTAACTTTCCTGTGAGACTTTAGGGTTACCAGATCTCGTGATTTTCGTGGGACTGAGATATAATTATTAAAAAGCTGTTTCGTAGCAAATTAAGGAGCTCTGGAATTGAGGGCATATACCTATTTAGTAGGGAGGTATGGGAGTTGTTTTCATTAAGCGGGCCTAATGCTTAATTGCTTATCTTTCTCGTATTTTTTTGTGACTTGCTTTTCAAAAACTGTAAATTTTGTAAGTAGATAATGAGCTACTTACATTCTTATTAAAATCTGCTCATAATCACGTGCTATTGAAAAGATAAATAAATGCGCGATTTGTCTACCGGTGAATGTTAGATAGGTACTTGCGTGTATTTTTATTTTAACCTTTAAATTAAATCAACCAACTCTGGCTCTCAGACACAACCTAAAATGTTTTGGGATTTGATAAGGGTTTTTATATACTAACGGATGGCGAACCTCGTTTTAATGGAATTTTGAAACGGTTAAAAACTACATGACGATATTTCATTTTTTTTTTCAAAAACCATAGTTTTTGGTAGAAAATAATATCGTATACCTATTGTGGTATCCCTATTTGAGACAGTTTCGGAGTCTGTTGCGAGATAAGTGGTAATATTATTGTGTTTGACGTTGCCCAGTAAATATTGGAGCGTCTCGTACCTATGCGATATATTGACATTCAATATTGACGGAGAATATCAATATTCTAGTGACCTTGCTATAAAAGACCTTTTTCTTGGAATGATTCACCTCCGAATGGGTTACTTTTTTCGTTTGTTACTGTTTCACTAAATTTAATATTTTATTTGGAAGTGTATCTAATAATGTTTAAATGTTTTGACATTTAAATATCTATTTACATTATTTTCATTTAAAGTTGAATATTATCACTGCTTCAATTTTTTATTTCATATTTTTAAAACGATGCACGATGAACAGCCGATTTTTTAAAATTATGAACATAAAAATTCTGTACAATTCTTCTATTGCATCGTGATTATCGTGAAGCTCTAGGTTCGGTTAGTAAAAAATATTTAGATAAGAAAAATATTATTTAAAAAACATTTTATAATCCATTTTAAACAGGTCTACCCCTACCACCTCAATGAATCCGGCAAATCCTTGAAATTTACGAATTCCGATGTTCGCGGTAGAACCGCTATTTTTTTTCACAAAGTAAAAATTCCTTTACTGATTTTATTCTTTTATTGGTCTTATCTATTAAGTTCTTTATCAATTTCGTAACTTTATCACTGAGAAAGAGTTCGGGTCCCAAAGTGTCTCCCACGGTAAACGCAATTTGAAACGCTCGTGTCGAATCATCCGATGGTCCGCGATTAGACTAAGATGACCCCTAAAACCAAAACGTCATAAAGACAGATGAATATCTAAGAAACTTTCTACTTTCTTCTTTTAAGTGTTTGTGAGGTGACGCACCATAGACCTCTGCTTGAATGAACGTGTTTTTGTGCCTAACTACGTATTTTGGATTGAGTTTATTTTTGTGAGAACTATTTCGAGGTTAACAAGTTATGTTTGGATGGGAATAAATTCCAGGGAGCTTTTTCGGTTGTTTACTTCAATTCTCAATTTTGTAACATTTCGTGCTATCTATAGCAGCGGCGTAGCATCTAATCCGTCGAAAAACCGCTCTTATTGCCCCAGTTTTTTTTCTCTTTTGGTCATTAAATTTGTCTTGTTAAAGCAAGGTGATAATAACCAAAGTTAAAGGGTAGTCTCGTTCAACATAGGTAGTATTTGATGTAATTTTTCTGTTGTAAATTAATTATGTCAATAAACTAACTAATGTACTTACTTAATCTCAACTTACAAAATGTACCTATAATACTTCGCTTAGCCAATAATAAATAAGAAATCTTGTTTTGCGGATTACACAGCTAACAGGATTAATACATGCTATAGATATTCAAGGTTTTAAAATTGTTCATATCGCTTTTTATACTTTATTCGTAGGAGAATAACTTCTCTCTCTCATGATTTATACAGATTTAATTATTTGCAGCTGTTCAAACGGAATTGTACATTTTGTGCAGTATCATGTTTTTGGTTTCATTCCTTATAGCGGTAACATAAAGTGTCAATCATTGCATTTTGCATAAATAAAAATGTCCGCCTCCTTGTCAAAATTCTGCATTAGCACACAATGGGAGTAAATCTTTGAATGCAAGTTGGGATTTAAATTTAAGGTATTCAATAAATTTTAATAATATCCCAAAAATAACTTAAAGCCGGACACGTGAGCATAGACCCTACCTAGGTACCTGACGGAAAATTGTAACAAATAAATTAAATGGCTCTTGATAATGATAACCTTTTTCGCAATTTAATATTCGAGTTGATTAATATTTTTATGATAAAGGTTTGTGGATGATATTTTATCGTCAGATAAGATATTTGGATTTGATTGATTTTAATTTCATTTATGTCTTAAACTTTTCAAAGTCACACTTGTTTACATTGGTTTTTGTAAGGCGCCGGTCGCTGCTACTGTTTTGAACACACTGCGACCTCCTTTGAGATGAAACCCGAGGAGGTGAAACCAATCACGCACCGCATCTACAATGAATGCCCAACTAATATTTTTGAGAGTTTAAACACGCGTGCCATCTGTTGTAAGCCGATGCAGTGCGGTCCCACCCGTTGTCGTAGCCCCCTGCCCCGCAAGCCTCCCCTCCCGACACCCATGCGGCTTTCGTTCAAACTTCGTAGGTCAGTTACCGCCCGACCGCAGGGGAGCATGGCTGCGTCAAAAGTTTTATCGCCATCACGCACTCTGTGTTTACACGCGCTATAAAACAAAGTGTACACAACAAGAAACTTTTACGAATTGGACTTAAAGTGATTTAAAGTTAAGGACTAAGTGAATATAGACAAATGTACTGTATTTTAAAGTGACAATGTTAAGGAACTTATGCGGAATGAGTTCGTTAAAAGTTTGGATGTGTTTGGTCGTGGTGGCGGCTGCGCGCGCACGGTCCGCGCCGCCCGCCCCCGCCGGCTGTCAGTGGGACTATTCGGACGCAAACTTGAGTGAATCCAACTTTCTCACGTGTAACATCAAAACTATCGGTTCGGCAGACTTCTTGTTTAAAAACATTACGACCGCGCAGGCGTTCAATATCAACAAGTTGAAGCTTACTTGTACCGATTTGCTTTTCTTCGAGAGCTCGCTCCACATGAACACCGGCAGTTTTCTGGGCCAACTTCGGAAATTAGAGGACTTGCGCATTGAATACTGCAAAATTCGTTACGTGCCGGCTACTGTTCTGTCTCCGCTACGTGACTTGACAAGTTTAACTCTACGCTCCTACAATACTGATTGGCCTGCGATGACTATGGAATTCCATGCTGAGAGTTTCAGAGGTCTAATGGAACTGAGGTCCTTAGATTTAGGCGACAATAACATTTATATGCTGCCGTCGGAAGTATTCTGCCCGCTTTTTAGTTTGGAATCTTTAAATTTGACCAACAATAGAATACAAGACATATCAGAAATCGGCTTTTCAGACTGGGGTAAGGGACCAATCGCACCTGGAAAATCATGCAATACTGGCCTAAAGATGCTCGACATATCCCATAACAATATCTTAAGGCTGCCCGACAACGGACTTTCTAGTCTGAGATCTTTAGAAGTGTTGAATATTCATAACAACCTAATTAACGAGATAGGCGACCGAGCCTTTGTGGGATTGAATTCATTAAAAATTCTGAACTTGTCCGGGAATAAGTTAGTCGCTGTCCCTCCAGAACTATTCCAGTCGTCGCGTGTTATAAAGGAAATTTCTTTAGCGAACAATTCGCTCGCAGTTTTAGCCCCGGGATTACTCGAAGGCTTGGATCAACTCGAAAAGCTGGATTTGTCAAGAAATCGCCTAACAAACGACTGGGTGAACCGAGATACCTTTGCCGGGCTTATACGTTTGGTTATTCTGAATTTATCTCACAACTCTCTTGCCAGACTGGATCCCAAATCTTTTCAAGATTTGAATACCTTACAAGTTTTGAATTTAGACAATAACGCTATTGAAACTATTAGCAACGGCGCATTTGCTGAACTCAAAAATCTTCATCATCTCTCAATATCGGACAACAGAATCAAATCGCTGAACGAGCACATATTTTCTAATCTCTTTGTTTTGAATCAACTCTACATGGACAACAATAACATTGAAACTATTCACGAGCGTTGTTTCGAAAACATTACTTATTTACAAGACCTGGGATTGAATGGAAATAATCTTAACACAATACCAGAAGGCATTAAGAGGCTAAGATTTCTTAAATCACTGGACATCGGCAAGAATAACATCACAAAGATAACTAACACATCATTTGAAGGATTAGAGGAACTTTACGGATTACGGCTTGTGGACAACCAAATTGAGAGCGTCCCTAAGGACACTTTTAGTACGCTGCCCTCGCTACAAGTTCTTAATCTGGCTTCAAACAAGATTTCGACTATTGAACAGGATGCGTTTGTGTCAAACCCGACACTAAAAGCAATCCGATTAGATGGGAATAAACTGACCGACATTCGAGGCGTTTTTAGTAACTTGAATACCCTCGGCTGGCTTAACATATCCGACAACAAACTTATTTACTTTGATTACAGTTACATGCCAGCGACTCTTGAATGGTTGGATATCCATAGTAATAATATCACGAAACTGGACAATGAAGATAATGCGCAACCGAATATCAGAATGCTCGACGTAAGCTACAATGCTTTGGAAAACGTCGATGAAAGATCAATACCTGATTCTATTGAGATCCTTTTCTTGAACAACAATAAAATTCACACGATCCACCCAGGTACGTTTCTACAAAAAAGAAACTTAGAAAAAGTCGTCGTGACCGAAAATAAATTAAGGACCGTCGAGCTATCGGCGTTCACACTGCCACATGTAGCTAAGCATAGATCATTGCCGAAATTCTTCATTGGAAATAATCCATTTGTTTGTAACTGTCACATGATTTGGCTGCAAAAGATAAATCTTTGGAATCATATGCGACAGTATCCGAGATTCGTTGATTTGGATTCAGTGACGTGCGAAGTCGTCAATAACAAATACGGCGGCAAAGCTAACCTAATGGATGTTCCTGAGACACACTTTTTATGTTCGTACGAGACGCATTGCTCGTCAAGCTGTTTTTGCTGCGATTTTGAGGCGTGCGATTGCAAAATGACATGCCCAGAAGGCTGTTCCTGTTTCCACGATAGTAATTGGAGTTCTAACGTGATTGACTGCTCTAATGTTGGCTACACTGATATCCCAGAAAAAATACCCATGGATGCGACTGAGCTTTACTTAGATGGTAATGACTTCGGTTCATTGAACAGTCATCTATTCATCGGCAAGAAAAAGTTGCACAAATTATACTTAAACAACAGTAACATTGCTACGATCGATAATGACACTTTGAATGGTCTCCATGCTCTGAATATTTTGCATCTTGAAAACAACCATCTGACTGAGTTATCTGGGGGAGAGTTTTCGCAAACAAAACATTTGAGAGAGTTATACTTGAATAATAACCTCTTGACAAGTGTAGCGAATAAAACTTTCGAGAGTTTGTCAGCTTTGAGAGTGGCACATCTAGAGGGCAACAAGATTCTTGACCTTGACAAAAAGCTGGCGACTGTCACGACGCTAGAAAACGTGAACGTTCAAGGAAACATCTTTACCTGCACGTGTGAAAATGTGTTGTCACTTCAAAATTGGCTGAAGAAACACAATCAAGACCCAATGGAGATGTTGTGCGTCGACGAAAACGAATTAGTGTCCAACTTAACTGTGTTTGATGTGATTGACAGTTGTCGTGATTCAAGTGTTTCTGACAATACGATTCCAACTGAGAATCAACTTTATCGGTATGACGAAGTGAGCACCATAAACCTGAACTTTGTACCCTTATTGGCAGTAGTCTTAATAAGTGTTATTCTGATCCTATTGTTTGGTGCCTTAGCGTTCTCTTTTAGACAAAACGTGCGTCTATGGGCCCATTCCAAATATGGTGTTAGGCTGTTTAAAAGTGCGTCGATTCAAGAAAGTGAACTAGATAGAGACACTATGTATGATGGATATGCAGTGTATAGTTTATTAGATGATGACTTTGTATCAAAAGTTGTAGCCCCTGAAATGGAACACTCGGGTTATACAATGTGCTTTCATTACAGAGACTTACAAATTGCCCCCGAAAATTATTTAAGTGAACAAATTACTAATGCGGCTGATTCGGCTAAAAGAATTCTTATTTTTGTATCTTTTAACTTCTTACAAAATGAATGGTCAAAGGCTTCATTCAAAGCTGCCGTCAAACACATTATAACTTCTATTCACCCGTCAATCAGACGTCACAGAGTTGTGTTCATATTGACAACGGATGTGAGTGCACTTAATTTAGATTTAGACTTCCAAAATTATCTAAAGTCATGCAACGTCCTTTTGTGGGGTGAAAAGAAGTTTTGGGAGAAGATAAGATTTGTTATGCCCGACATTTCTAACTTGCAATGGAACAAAGACACAATAAATTACAATCACAATGTATGTCCGAACGGGAGGCGGCATCCCTCTAGATACACCGCTTCGCCGACGGCGCCGGAGCACTGGTATAAATACGACGCGATTCCCCCAACTACTCCAGTAGGCAACGTAGGGATCAACATTGAAGATGACACGTCAATGTTGACCAATACCACATTGACTAGTCAGATTCCTGATGGGGAAAATATTCATCATAGTTACATTTCTATAGATACACAGACCTACGAACAGCCGTACGGTGGGCGACCGAGGCCGCCCCACGCTCTGCGTAAACATCCCGTTCACAGCTCCCCATCTATGCTCGACGAGCAAGGCTATTTGCAGCCGAGGTCCTCTGTACACGAGTGCCTGCCTCAAACTCACATATCCATGCACAGATGATAAACTTATCTCCTAAAGATAAATCCTAATTGCTTCACATTCCAAGTGTTGAGTGCGCCTTTTAAGTTGGCCATGCCTTAAAATCGTGATAAACTTGCAAATGTTTGGTTTCATTGTTTGGCCAAATGTTTGTTGACTTGTTCCTTGATAGATAACATAAACATTAGTTTGTATGTGAAGAGACTGTAATTGGAATTATAAGTAGTTGGATGCCTTATTTGTCGAGAATCGTAAACTGTAGTATAAAGATTGAGCGATCATTGTTCGCTAAGACTGATCTGTTTAAAATTACATTATTGCCATTTATGAATGAATACACTTATATAAGTATTTTGGTATATTATATTATCTCATTGTTACCAAATATTTTGTCGATAGATGTGTAAAATGACTATCCGTGTAAATTATTGTATGTAAATTATTTTAGGTTTACTAGTCATTAGGTAGGAATTGAGTAGTATTAACATTTTGTAAATAGTTTGTAAATTTGGTTGAAGTACTTGAAAATTATGTTCAAGTTCTGCCTTTAAATGTTGTAGTGTCCAGAGTAGATTAATAAAATGTGACACGATATTGTAATGTTTAATGTACCTATATTATATTTGTCGACTGTTATAATACTACTAAAAATGAAATAAAACAAAATTACAAAATAATTTCCTCTTTTCCTTTAAGCATCGTTAATGCCCGTTAACTTATTACAAAGTTTGTTTTACGACCATCATTCCCCGTCATTAAGTAGTTTCAATCCCGCTCATTTATAACTAATAAACTTTGTGGTTTGTTTAAAGAACAAAGATGGTCAGAACCTTTTATTTGACCGCCAGCAAAAACGGCAAATGGAAACCGTTAAGCGTGTTGTTTCTGCACTGAGGAATCATTCCTCGGAGTCATAAAAAAAGTTCAAAATAATTTCGTTTCGCCGACAATCATGGCAGGCCATAATGACGGACCCTTTTCAGGTAGACGCTCCCAAGTCATATTTCAACCGTCATGGATACACTATGGGAGCTATAAAGAAGATTTACAATACATTCTATATTTGTAGCTAGTTAGAAGTGACCTTCTGTCGGACTCGCCTTATAGATTTTTTGTAATAGTTTTCGAAGTGTGTGCAGTCACAGCATATGGTGTGACATGTCCACAATGGCGGTCAGACTTTTTCTACATATTGTCCAGTCGAACGGCCTTTCGTAACGCAACTGACGCTCTGTTCAGATAAACCGATAAGTAAACACTCTGTCAGAAACCTGTCAATTGATTTTACATTACCTCGTGTTAAAATATCAAAGCCGTATTTATACCCAAATCGTAGCGGTAAAATCTGGAAGGTATCTACTTGGGCCATCCTACTTTAACGTTTGCGTCACTTTTTGGTGTAATAAGTATTTTTGAAAACTAGGCTAACTACTATTATTTTCAGTTTCTTTCGAATTAAGCTACTTATATTAATTGAAATAGTTTTGTTTAGTAAATTATAAAAAATTGTAGAAACAAAATTGAGGAACATCATTCTTAAACATGAATTCACTGTTTATCGAAAATTTCTTGAACGTATTGCGAAAACACAAATCAAATTATTTATTAACTAATTGTTTTAATTTGTACTTTTTATTTTTCCCCAGTAGTCACACTACTTAATACTATATAAATATTATTATTTCTGCCAAAAAAATAATTGCCTCGAAAAAGTAGAATGACCCACCTCAAAATACTCTTACACAATATGAAGTACAAAGTAACCACAAAAATAGCCTTGATAATTGTAGGGCACAAAATCTCTAAAGTAACATTAACGAGTTAATCAGCTAGATTGGCCTCTCTTTCTAACGAGCACTATAATTATAGCACAGAAAAAGAACGAATGATTGCGCCCACGCATTTCTATGTTTTTTGTAGTAACTATTCCTGTATTAAACTTGTGCGGTCTTATTGATAATGGATCCCATTTCTTTTCGAATGAGTATTAATAATTTGTTGTTAAATTAGCTCAAGTAGCTAACAAAACGCAACTCTTTATGTATGTACTAGATCGTTAGATGCACGGAAATCATATAATAAAGTTTTTGTAATATAACCTTTCGCCCTTCCTTCTTCAGCCGTATGGTGACGGCAGTAAGAATACATTTGTCCCACCCCAACTCCTCCTGCGGGTGTTGTAAGAGTCGACTAAGGGATTGAAGTATCACTGACCAGTATTTGATAAAAGATTGATGATGAGCAGCAGCGTCATCATAGTGGACACAACGCCGATCGCCGATCCGCTAGTCCAGCGTGGCGATTATGGGAAAATCCCATAATATGCTCCTACTGCGTCTATGCGCGTAGTTAATAGGCGAGTTCTACGTCCAGCTGTGGACTGAGATAGGTTGGTGATGTGAATAAAACCTTCTTACTCGTAAAACTAACAAAATAACCATGCCATTTTCAAAAATATTTATTTTTAAATGAGTATGACTATTTTTACTTATAATAACTCACCTAAGCGTTAGGACGCACTTTAAGATATATTCTACAGCGTATGTATATCATAAATTATTTAATAATAATTCATTTTTCATGGCGATTTGTGTCAGACCTAATAAATATTTAGATTTCTTTATAAATTCAGGAACATTTCATTCAATACAATTGTGTGAAATGTACACGCTGTATATTTATAATAGGTGACATGAATTACATGAAACAATTTAAGATATTTTAAAATAGCAAAGTAGGTTAACAGAAGTGTTGAAACAAGTGAGATAATTACTTCCAAGGTTGGAATGATCTAGTCGTTTCCTTTTATAGTCTAGGCTAGGTCCATACAATCCATTTCCAAGACTTTTTGTAAGGAAATATTTGCGATTCTCGGGAAGGCGCGATGAAACTATGTGCATAGTTCAGTCCTTATTAACGGCCCATATATACAGGGTGAAACACGAGTCGTAAATAGTTAAAATATATTAAATATATCTTGGGACATCTCACAAAAATCGACCTAGTCCCACGCCCACGGCAAGCTCAATTAAGGCTTGTGATGTGGGTACCAGGCGACGATATATATAATAGATAGATACATACAGATACTTAAATACATAGACAGCCATGGAACAGCAATGGAGCCATGGACCAAAGCACAAATGTTTGTGATAAATAAATAATGCCCTCGCCGGGATTCGAACCCAGAACCTCCAGCTTCGTAAGCAGGATCGCTAGCAAATAGTGTAGTAAATGTAATGTTTTTTATTTTATTTTTGTATTTTTGTGCGTTTTCTAATTTTTAAGGTGTTTTTCAGAAATGATAACGCCTATTTAAGCTATTTAAAACGTTAAACTTGTGGGTCATTTAATTGTTAGTTGTTTATAGAGTTAGAAAAACGTATTAGGTACTGTTGACGACTCATGTTTCACCCTGTATATATGCTTTTATCGTATTACCGTCAGTATTCTGCATGTCAATACAATGTAGTATAAGGGAAAAAGTCGTCTTACCAAAAATGTTAAGCGACTTCGGGATCTCGCATTATTGTCCGGTTTCTTCTCATTCCAGTTAGCCCCCGTTGCCTCTAGTCTGGTTTACACCGGAGAGGACATTTATTTGTGGTGGTAAATTATAAGAAATCTTTAAAGATACTTAAAAAGTTACATAGAAACAATTTTTTTTTATTATTGTTATACTTTAGTCGCAGTTTTTCGGCTCACAGACTCTGGCAGCTCGGCCTTCGGCCTCGCGAGCTGTCACGCCCCTGAGAAACGGTTCGGGCCTTTGCGCAGCTCGGCCTTCGGCCTTCACAGACTGTCGAAACAATTTTTCATTGCGTAGCATGGGAGCACTGGACTAAAGCTGAGCAGCTTTACCTTATAGAGAACATGCCCAAGAAACACATATAAAATTTGTGATGAACCCACAAATAAATACCCTCGTCGGAATTCAAACCTCCAGTTTCGTAAGCAGGGTTACTACCACGGAAATCGGGAAATAATGTTGCCACCGAAGTCACGGCGGTTGAAACGCTCGGAGAAATGCCCATTTAAATCAAAATATTCCCAGGTTTTTAGTCCTGACATAATAATCGCCATTCAGCCCTTCCCGTTGAGCTTTATCCCGAAGGAAACAAACAAAATTTTCCCCGACACCGCATTATTCTTGAAAAAACTCGAATAAAACGTGTCAATAAAGGGAAATAAATTGGGTTATGGGAATCTGACGCCGTGTTCCCAAATCAGGCGCAACGCGGGGATTTGGAATGTTTTTGATACCAATGTAACGTGACCTCTATGTCATTACAAATCAACCATTTTTATTTTATATTTCGACGGTTGCTTGGTCAAACCAATCAAGATATTTTTTTTTTATTAAAATAACTGCCTCACGTCAGTGTCATATAGTTCGTATTTTAAACAGCGGTTTGCTCGACTTTTCGGGTTTGATCACCCAACCCTCGAATCTAGGTTAACTAAAAATAAAATAAGGCGACGATAAAAATAAGCCTCTTTTGAGGAAGAATCAAATACAAAAGTGTTCAATAGGTTAGTAAATACACGTTTTTTTAAATAAATATATAGTGATAATATTAGTTTATGATGCACAACATTCTACTTTTACACACAGGTACCCATACTGCATGAACAGCTGAAACGATCTATCGGTTATACTCGGGTTGTTCTAACTTCATAATCCAATGGCATTCGCTGGTTTCACAAACTTTCCATCTCTCTCCCCGATGAGCAATCGGAATGTCAGCACGGATAAATCACGGTGAAAACGTTGTCACGAGCGGGACAAAAAATGTGGGAAACTACGGAACGATTTCATTATCCCGTCCAACCATGACTTTTGCTGAATAAGTTCCTGATACTGATTTTCTGGATAAGATCAAGGGCATATCGTGGGGCACATTTTACGCTTTCTCTGTGTTTCTTATTTATTTGCTTAGATGTTTCATTTAAAGTTAATGTTTCAAAGTCTAACTATTCTTTATTCATGTAAGCTTATGAATAAGCATTTTCGAATCGTCTGACACTATTAAGAGGGAAAAAAAATCTACTACTGGTTCTAACCCTACACCTTTCCTGAGAAGAACCAGTAAGAAACTCAGGTGGACTTATTTTTTTAAAACAGTAATCTTATTAAAACAACATGCATTAAAGAATACATACCTAACATAAAAAAAAAATTGCCTTTTATAGGCATTTTTATAAAAAACCTAACTTGAAAAGAGAGATAAATAAAAGAATAATAATAATAAACTAAAATAATTTAAATAATTAATAAATAATCATAATTTGATATAAAACAATGAAAACGGATAAACTTGCGTACTACTAGTAAACTTTATCCGTTTAGTTTATTACGGTAGAGTTTATCGATTTTCATAGTTTTATTTCATGTATAATCCTCGCGGTAACCGAAGAAAATATTAATCATAATTTAATAAAAATTGTTTAAGTTATGCAACCTTTTTACGTAGTACCTTAGCATATGTGACGTTAGTACAAGTAAAGGCTGGGCCACACAGGATGCGGTGTAACACGTGCCCGTGTGTGTGGTTGCATGCCTGTTGTAGCGTATATAATATCTTATTAGAAGGCGCACCGCTTGCGTGGATTACACGTGCGCGAGACGTGTAAGCGGTGTGCCATTTACTATGACATGTACATACGCTACAACACGCACGCGTACGCACGCATCTGGTTTGATTTGAACGCAAATACACGCACATTTGAACGCAATGTACCTGTAGCCTAAAATATGAATACTTGCAGTATACTCGTAGTACCTTAGACAAAACGACGCTCATCAACATTATGAACAACGTTGCATCTTGAGACACTATCTTTTCTTAATTTGAATTCTAACAATGAAGCACTAGAATTCCAATTGCAGACACGTACTATTTTGGAATACAGCGTTATTCATGATAAGCAACGAAAAGAGATGCCTTTGTGTATTATATTTATTACCTACGCTTATCTGTGGTCTCTAAGACAGATGAAATTATAGATTTGTTATATTTTATTGACTTTAGGAGTTTGGATTAAGGAATGATTTGCAGCGTGGAGAGCAGGAAAGAAAAACAAAAGGGGATCGCCCCTTGCTTTGCGAATGCCATCAATATCATAAAACCATAACGTCCAGAGGTATTTTCTATGATTTTATGATGTCCATTTTATTCGTATTATCTATTTTTGTACTATCTTGCGGAAATTACACTGCGTCGTTCGCTTAAAGGTGCATTCAGACCAAACGAGCATTCGCTATTCTATCCCCCACTCTACGAAATCAACGAATCACGTTTTGTGTAACGATCGAATTTCGGATCGGATCGGGTTAGAATAGCGAATGCTCATTTGGTCTTAATGCACCTTAATGCGGTTGCAGAATCAGAGTTGCCAGGCAACCGACTTTGTATGGGGCGAACGACCCAGTGTAATTATATGAAATTCTTGTAAAAATAAATAAATAAGTTCTTTTCCTTGAACCTTTCATTAGGCATAAAGCCTTTTAGTATCTAGACTCATAGCAATATTACCACACCTTTTGCCTGACAATCAAAAAATTCGAATATACTTGAAAGAAAGAAAAATCATTTATTCGTGACACAACATAGACATTAAAACATAAAATAAACATAGATGTAATTAAATAAAGTGCCACAAAATGGTCTGCAATTCAGCATTTTGCTGGGCTGCAGACACAGCCCAGCGCTGGTCTTCCATTGGAGCCATTAGTGAGGTCACGGTTGGTAACATAAAATAAAACAACCCCTTTAACCCTATTAATAAAATAAAAATAAAAAAACTTAAATTAATTTTAACTGTGTGACTGAACACGTCTCCCACCAACCATAGACGTACAATAATATTTTGTCTGTGTCACCCACCGACACTTGACAGATAACGCTCTATATAGGCTATGGTTGGTCGGCTTGGCTCACGGGGTTCACAACATGTAAAGTTCCTTATCAATAAATTCAATACATTTATAACACAAAATAAAAAATAAAAAGGAATGTGAATCAGGCCCGAAAAGTGATTAGCTAAATGGCAATTAAATGTAGATGAGCTATAAATACGATATTCATACATGTCTGGCAGATTTTCATGATATTTAAAACTTAGTTCCCAGTCCTTTCATAAATTATCCGAATCAATGTAGTTTACTGAGACTTCAATTTAGTAGAATAAACAAAACTGTTCAAACAAAACCAACGGAAGTGTTTCCATCGCTTAAATCCTTTCCTGTAGTAAAATTGGAGCACGCGTGTTTATTGTATGTTACGTAATATTTAAATTAAACTATCCAGGAAATACCGGTACCACGTTATACTTCGCTACAATACTATCGAGCGATTGTATACTGCTGTCTCTATCTCTCCTGTCTGGAGCTAACTAGTGCAACACTGATAGCATCAAGTCAAAGTCAAACTATTATTAATTCAAATAAGTTTATTAATAAGCAATTTCGAATCGTCTGACACTATCAAGAGCACCTTTACAGCATGACACCTTCAATCGCCGGTAGTAGTAGAGAACTTAGAAAATCGTAAATTTTGAACTTTTTTTGTCTCTTGCACTCTAACGGAGGCGTCATTAGAGTAACAGAGACAAATCCCTGAAATTTACGAACGTCAGTATTCGCGGTAGCAGATTTGCAGGCAAGGAGTCAGCGTGTTTACCTTTCTGTGCTTCCTGCTCGTCCTATATTGGAGCGAGCAAGATACTGTTAAGTGCACAAACTTTAAGTAACCAGTCGGCATACAGCAAACATCAAAAACCGTAATTTTTAGCGTCTATATCCGCCACTCCAACGAAAACATCATTAGTGAGATAAAGACAGGTGCGAAATTTTCGATATTGGCAGTAGGCGCTCAGCATGCCTAGCTAAGTTGCCATTCCATTCCATACGATAAGCGATAAGTCACGTGACTATAATAATGTATGGATAAGGTCACGTGACATTTCGTTCGAATCTGTCATTTTCATACATTTATTACTTATCATATACGATTGCAGAATGGCATCTTGGCTCGGCATCATCATCATTATCAGCCCATAGTCGTCTACTGCTGGACATAGGCCTTCCCCAATTCGCGCCACCATACTCGGTCCTCAGCTCTCCGCATCCAACCACTTCCCGCCACTTTCTTTAGATCGTCGGTCCATCTGGCGGGAGGGCGGCCCACCGGGCGAGTCGTTCGCGGTCTCCACTCCAAGACTCGTCTGCTCCATCGGCCATCGGCTCCTCGACAAACATGTCCCGCCCACTGCCAATTCAGTTTGCTTACCCTCGTTGCTATGTCGGTGACCTTGGTTCTCCGACGGATATCCTGATTCCGGATTTCGTCCTTCAGAGAAACTCCGAGCATAGCCCTCTCCATAGCTCGCTGAGTATCTTGGAGTTTGTGAACGAGACCTTTTGTAAGAGTCCACGTCTCGGCCCCGTAAGTGAGGACCGGAAGGACGCACTGGTCGAAGACCCTGGTCTTAAGGCACTGAGGCAGTGACGACTCGAAGATGTGACGAAGCTTCCCATTTATGCTGCCCAGCCCAGCTGCATTCTTCTGTTAGCTTCCTTATCGAAGTTGTTTCTGCCTAGCTGAACGATCTATCCTAGGTAGGTGTACTCGTGAATGACTTCGATGCTAACATTGTCGAATAACATCATCGTCGGATCGTGGCTCGGCATGCTGGTTTCAAAAGGTATTTAGTTGATAGTTAAATAAACATAGGCTGTTATGAAAGCAGAGCTATTATCATTGGACTAGTCTAAACTGTCTAAAATAAACCGAGCATTGATTCAGTCAAATCGATTGATCTACAGAGGAGAAACATAAATTCACTGTGTAAATATTGACCATATCTATATTGCAAATATCATTGACTGAAGATTTATACAGTGTACTTCCTGAGTCACTCCTACACATCGTATATTAATCATACTGAACAACTTTTAGTATGGAACAAATGCTAAAATCACTTTCCCATACAAAATGTCTAGATCACATAACCAATTCGTATAAAACGTCTTTTTTTTTTCGAGATTTTGGATTTGACATATACCGTGTGAGGTTATTAGTAACTCAGGAAACACCGTGTATGTAGGCTTTTCTTGCCGATTAAGGTGCATGTAGACCAAAAGAGCATTCGCTGTTCTATCCCCCACTCTACGAAATCAACGAATCACGTTTCGTGTAACGATCGAATTTCGTAGAGTAGGGGGATAGAACAGCGAATGCTCTTTTGGTCTGCATGCACCTTTAGTCGCCAACTAATCGGTGACTACAAAAGACGTCGAATAGTCGGCTTTCCCCGCTAGACGGTACATCTCTATAATTTATATCAAGTTTTAGATTACGATTCCCAGTACAAACGGATATGTGTAAGTAATTAATTACTGCAATGCACTTAAATATATCAAGGAACAAGAAACTCTTATCAGTTCACAGTAAAATTACACAACTTTAAACATAAACACGCACTGTTCTATTATAACCTCATTAATCTCATTATAAAACAGTATTTCATTTAAATGAGTACGATAAAAAAATAAATGAATTTGATGATTCATAATATAATTGATTTATTGAAATGCACATTACCTACGTTATTGATGTACCTATATTAAATGATGATTGTTTCATGTAATTGAGGTAATCAAATTAGTGACGTTCTATATTGAACTGCCTATTGTTGCTAAGCACCTAATTAATGTATCACTAATCAAGTAACAGTCATATAATACTGCTATTACAGTATTATTCTAATATCTGTCATGGTACGTACGGTGAATAATTTTTTGACACACTTTTTGCTGACCACGTAATTATACAGGCTGTTCTTAGATGTGATCGGTTTTACAGTTTTTTAACTCAAATAACAATTAGTAAGTGAAGCCCCCGGGTCTAGTTACAAGTTTTTTTTTTGTCATTTATTTGACTTTCAAAGGTGATATTCATTGTACTAAAAAACATTCTTGAGATATGTGACATGTTGAACTAAATAGATTTAATTATTATTTTCGATAAATGACAACATTTTTGTTAACACGTTGGACGCCACGCGGCTCACCGGTGAGCCTTCACGATATTTCCGTTGAGGCCATGGTGAAATTGAGTAATGGGCTATTTTCTCAAAAATGAGATTTTGGTCATTTTGGATGCAGAATATTATATTTAGCAAAATAGATTAGGAGATACTAGCTTAAACGTCATAAAAACTCGAGTTTCATTAAAAGGCTCACCGGTGAGCCGCGTGGCCTGAACGGAAGGAATTGTGAAGTTCCTTCCGCGGGGGCCGCGGGGTCACGCCGCGGCTCACCCGCCCGCACACCCCGCATTTGCCTGCGCATTCGCAAGTCTCGCAACTATCAGTACGGCTGGTATCCGGGCATTTTCACATCTAGGGACACCCAATTAGCTTAACTCTCACAAAAAAGATCGTCGATGTCAGTTTTGTAACGACAATTAAGCTTTTTTCACTTCTAGGCTAGGGTTGTCACAAGGTCTACATACAACACTCACAACATCCAATGGCTTTAAAATGGATGTTTCACCACGCTTACATTTGTAAATCACGGGATTCCACGCGGACGAGATTCCTTGCCCCTCATTTTGATTAAAATTCCGATGTTTCTTAATTTCAATAGCTTCACATACTTTTCGGCTATGATGTATACGCTCGGTTGAGTGGACTTTCGGGTTATGGAGCTCAAGTGGTTAGGTCCAGACTCCAAAAAATGCTCGGCCACAGCAGACTTATTCGTTTGACGCTTTTTAACAGTCGTGATATGTTCCTTGACCCTTTCCGCTATGGTGTGTTTAGTTTCCCCAATATAGGAACTACCACAGCTACAATCGATCTTATAAACGCCCGGTGTGTGATAAGGTAAAACATCCTTAGGCGACCTTTGATAGCCTGCCACCTTTGATAACGGCATATAAACGGATGGTATGGAATACTTATTCGAAAGCGTACCTATTTTGTCCGTTACACCCCTGTCATAAGGCAAAAATGCTGGTCGCCTCACAACATCTGAATGTTTCTTCCTCGATATTCGTCTGGGTTGCCGTCTGTTCATTATGTAGCCATTTCTCTTCAGAACCTCCTGAACGTGCGATAACTCAATTTCCAGAAATTCAGGGTCACAAAGGTCATGTGCTCTGTTCTTTAGAGAATTAACCACAGACTGAAGCTGCCGGTGAGACAGAGCGTTCAAATACCTGCCTGTGTGTGTGGGCTTCCTATAGACAGTGTGCGCCAAAGAACCATCATCTCGACCTATCACCTTCACGTCCTTTTCGGCTATGATAAGGGTACCCTTACTAGGTATTGAACCATTATAAACTGGTAGTACCGTCATCAAACTCAATAGATGTTCTAAATTAAAACCTAGCGTTTTATTCTGTTAACATAATTGATGGTTTTAAATGAAACGAGCACATTAAGAACAAGATATTTATTATAAAAAATACTTATCACTGTATCAAATAACATCGTAATCATATAATTTAGTCTTAAATTTCAAAAATTAATTGGCGTCACCCTGACCACCATGACTTAAATCAATAGATGCGTTGTTAACTGGAAGATCATTCCAAAAGGATTTCTTCGAATCCGGCCGGTAATGCCTCTGGGGCTTGCTATGACAGCAGGGCTGGACTTCTCGTTGAATTTCGGCATGAGGAAGTCCAGCTCGTACAAAGGCTCTTTGAATCTGTAATATTAATAATAACATGACAACATATTCAATTAAAAGTTAAGATGGAAGAATATGAATGTCAAAACTTGTTTACCTTGTTTTTTTCTTTTCCATTCATACTGGTTTTCAGGTTCGATTGTTTATACGGTGGGATTATTTTTTTCAAAACATATGATTATCGTATATATAACATGTATTATTTGAATTTATGTTGTTAAATCATTAATACACCTTTATTTAGCAGATATATTATAAGCCTTTATAAACTCACAACAATATGCACTGATTAATTTGTAATTAAAACTACTATTAAATGTATTTGTATTCAATTGATTTATAGCTTTGTACCGAGTTGACAAAAACTAAAGATGGACGGCAAACAGGCAAAATGACCCTATGAGGCTATGACTAATGACAATAAAATGGGACAAAATAGGAGCCTAGTAAAATAATAAGCCATTACAGGAATGTGGAGGTATTTATATTTAGTGTATAAATACTTACCTAGTTTCTTTTGCGTTTTGGCTGCTGTTGTTATTAATAGTTGCTTCTATCAGGCGTTTCGATCTATGAAACTGTAAATGACGTTTCATTTTGGACAACATAACTATCAAACCACACAAAATTTCAATTGAGACGCGTGTGATTGCGCTAGCGCATCGCCGCGGACTGACTGAACGCAGATACTCTCCACGACCCGCGCGCCCCTTGCACTACGATGCTCAGATCAAAAACCTAGTATGGCTCATTGACCAGGCCAATACCTAGTATGTCCAAGCGACTTACTAAGTTTTGATATGGGATATATGCCTTACTAGGATTTAAACTTATATCGAAATTATTGCACTACTAGACGAACGTAATGTAAAAACGTTGACAAGATTGTTCAACTTGATCTATGAATCGGGCAAACTACCACAGGACTGGCTGCACTCTGCCTTTATAACACTCCCTAAGAAAATCAATGCAAAGTCTTGTAGTGAGTACAGATTGATCAGCCTAATGAGCCACGCCCTTAAAATCTTTTTGAAAGTCATACTCGCCAGGATAAATAAGAAAATAGACAAGGAAATTAGCGATACACAATTTGGATTCAGAAACGGTCTCGGAACCCGAGAAGCACTAACAGCTATACAAATATTAGTTCTAGTGCTTTATCGACTTCGAAAAAGCGTTCGATAATGTTAAACATAATAAATTAATGGAAATTTTAGATATGACTGATATAGATCAAAAAGACAAACGAATCATTAAGAACTTGTACTGGAATCAAACAGCCAACGTCAGACTTACTCATAGCAGTACAAATAATGTAAACATACTTAAGGGCGTCCGACAAGGCTAAGTATTGTCACCTTCACTTTTCAACCTTTACTCGGAACACGCATTCAAAGAAGCTCTAGTAGACGCTGAAGAAGGCATAAAGATCAACGGGAAAATTATCAACAACTTAAGATTTGCGGACGATACTGCCATTCTTGCTAACACCATAGAAGACCTTCAAACACTTATTAACAGACTGAATAACTCTCTGACAGATCTAGGCTTGAAGATGAATGTGAAAAAGACAAAATGCATGGTGGTCTCTAAGTCTCCAGAAGAAACACGTCATACCCCTCTAACAACTCAAAATGAAATCATAGAAAGAGTAAAACAATACAAATATCTAGGAACTTGGTTAAACGATAATTGGGATCCAGAACAAGAAATCAAAGTAAGAATAGAAATGGCTAGAAGCACCTTCATTAAAATGAAATCGTTATTAACTAATAGGAAAATAAACATAAAGCTAAGATGGAGACTAGTTAAATGCTACATACTACCAATATTACTATATGGAATGGAAGCTTGGACCCTTAATAAGAACATGACAGACAGACTTGCTGCTTTTGAGATGTGGTTATACCGTAGAATGCTGAGAATCTCATGGACAAAACACATAACAAACGAAGAAGTTCTACGCAGAATGAAAAAGAAACAGGAAATACTTCATACAATAAAAGCAAGAAAAACAACTTACCTTGGCCACATCTACAGAAACGACAAATACAGACTAATACAAACTATAATTGAAGGGAAGATACTGGGAAAGAGAGGCAGAGGCAGACCTAGGACTAAATGGATGGATAACATTAAACAATGGACAGAGGTGAAGGATGCAGCCACCCTCATACGAGCGGCGAAGACCAGGGGAAAATTGAATGCCATGTTGACCGCCGACGCCCTGACTGGGCAGGGCACTTGAAGAAGAAGGAGGATTTAAACTGGTAAACCGTTACTAGACATGCGACTTACTAGGTTTCAAGGCATTTAAATCTCCGGTAATAAAGCCGATTTGCGAGCTGGTGTCTTTGTAGTCGGTTGCGGACTTACTAGGTAAGTCCAAAAACATCAAAAAAATATTTTCTAAGAATTTGACCCTTACTAGGTTTTGATATAGGGCAGCCGACTTTTAGGGGACATGTATAATAATAAGCCCTGTGGAGCGGGATTATAAAAAAAAAAAATTTTTTTGCACCACCCTAATCAACATCTTATTCCACGTCCAAGCACGTTTTATTCTACGGAGAAATATCTAATTAAAGATATTGAAAACTATCCCTAAGCCCGCATAAACCTGAAAAATAATTTCATGACTTTACTAGTATTAAGTGCCATAATCATCAATAAATGATCTGTGGTCGGTACATTTTATCTGATCATAATTATCAGCCGAAAGACTGCTGAATATAGGCCTCCCCCAAAGATCCACAATGACCGATCCTGTACCACCCGCATCCAGCACTTCACGACGTCACCAGGTCATCAGGACTTCACGACGTCGTCACCAAGCAGTAAGTCACAGCTGACTGGGTCAACTCGCCCTTTAAGGCGGGTGAATTACGGGCTCCCAGTAGGGAAATGTCCTCCCGCACCAGTGTAGATAAGGAGGGATTTACACTGGTTCAAAGGAAGAGCAAGATGCGCAGGGCGCCTCGCAAGACTGTGGGTGGCATCACCGAACCGGTTAATTCTGGTCTTCGGGTCGCAACTCCGTGTAAGGCGCTCTACGTGTCGCGCCTGCATTACTCTGCCGTGGCTGATGACGTGGCGGAGTACGTCCACCGGAAGAATGGCCTCTCGCTGAGGGTGCAGCAGCTGCGGTCGCGCCACTACGTTCACTTCAGCTCGTTTGTGGTGCGCGTGCCGGGGCCGCTTCAGGACACTATCGCGAGTCCAGACTTCTGGCCGAAGGGCGTCGTGTTTCGGCGGTTCCGGGGTAACCTGCCGAACCTTACACCGGCTCAGACGACGCAACGGAACCACGCAGTGGTGTCGCCTAAATATAATTAATATGTTTTTTTTTCTTATTTCTGTATTCTATTAGTAGTGTCAGCCTCCGTAGCCTAGTTGGTAGTGACCCTGCCTACGAAGCTGGAGGTTCCGGGTTCGAATCCCGGCGAGGGCATTCTTTGTGTATTTATTTATCACAAATGTTTGTTCCTTGGTCATGGCTGTCTATGTATTTAAGTATTTATATGTATCTATCTATTATATATATCGTCGCCTGGTACCCACATCACAAGCCTTAATTGAGCTTACCGTGGGACTAGGTCTATTTGTGTAAGATGTCCCAAGATATTTATTATTTATTTATTTATTATTTGGTGTTCTGCTGTAATGTCATGTAAACTTTTGTTTTAATAAATAAACAAATAAATCAATCAATCCTTCTTGTCAACCATCAACATACATACTAGTATGTATAGATAATAAGCCAATTTATAATGACTCAATGCGACAGAACATAACAATATGACGACGCAAACAAAGCTCATTTTGTTCGCCAGTTGTGTTTCGCATTCAGGTCAGATTTTGCAAGTCAATTGTCAGTTATCAGGTTAACACACACTGTCAGCGTGATGCTTGTAATGCATTTTTGTGAGGTTATGCGTTTTTATGCGAATAAACGTCGGGAAAGAAGGAAAAAAATATAAAAAGGGTCAATTACATTTATTGTTGTTAATTCTGTCAAGTCACCCAGGGGACAAAAGTGGTAGAGTTTGTTAGTTCCCGCGCTGGATGGCCAACGATATGCTAAAACCTATGATCTTAAGGAGGAGAACGTAACCATAGTAGCGTGTGACAGAAAAAATGTGATTGACACAAAAATCTACTTGTACAAGGCTATCATAATGAGATCTGTTTGCCACCGTCCTTGTCGCCACATGTTTTTGAGTCTGTCTGTCCTTGACAAGATACTATATGTTTTATTTTCGGAGACATCTAGGTACTTTCTTCTTCAAAGGTTCACTGGAAAAATATCACAAAATTGTTGACGTTGAGGTATTAGGTTTTTACACAATCATTCGCGCAGGACCAGTCATTGTGGCAACCATTCTCAGTCATCCTAAGTCGAACAGTTTACGTTTTTCGGCTGAAATGATGATAATGACAATCAAGTCCATGCACCATTATTTAGGAATTAGGTACTGTGCATATAAGTCATTGCTTATAGTCAAACCTTAAGTTATATATTCACTGTAACTAACAAAACATGAAACTATCTCTACTCTATCAAGATAAAAACAGTTCCTTGATATCAAACCGGTATCACAAAATGTCAACCCCAAACTATTTTTAATCCTTGTCAAACGCTTATCCCAAATCTTCAATACATTTCTAAAACTAACATTCGATTACAACATCCTCTCCATTCATATTTATAATAATGAACCTTGTGTTATCGTGATAAGGTTGATGTCAAGTGAATTTAGTGATCTGGTTTCGGTATCCAGTATCGGTACCTGTGATACCAATTGGTCCTATCTGTTGGTTTCACGGTTAAGCGCACCATTGGACTTTCGATAGATAAGAAATGCAGACGTCGTTCCATCCTTTACGAGCTCGATTCGGTTTTATGAATTGAGAACTGAAATGGATGAAGGAAACACAGACAGACTTGCTATTTAATTATTTGATACAGATTTGTAGACCGAGTGAAAATTTAAATTAAGGTTTATGCAGGAGTAATTTTATTCTTGACAGGATTAAAAATAATGCGATATTCTTTGTACCTGGAACAAATGATATATTAGTATATTTACTTAATCAAATGTAATAGCTATTTAACGTCGATTATCATAGGAGCGGAATTTTCTTGTATCTTTATGACAAATTAGAATCTTTTACTCAAAATACTCGTTCGTAGTGCATTCACGTAATATATATTTTTTTTGCTGACCGTTTAATTCCTAAGTACGTTTACGTAGATATAATATATAGATCCGGAAATGGAACAGCACTTAAACCTACTCATACAAATGTCGTTTTACAGTCACTCAACACCAAAAGGTGTTAAGAGTCTAACAAAGCTGTATAACCTTAAGACATTTTTCATTCGTACACATTAAGCCAGGGTCATAGAGGCGATCTAGTTTCGCTGCACTTCATTAAAAAGTCACATTCGAAAACGTCCTATAATCATTTTTCTTTAATACCAATTTGAGTCTTAACGAGATCATCATAGAGGCTATGATCGTTAAGAATGTAGTTGTAATTGATGCATATTTGTTTTTTATTTATAAACACGTGAAAGTTACATAACGAAAAGGTTAAAGTTAAGGTCATTTCAAATTGTATTTTAGCTGTCAATGGCATCTGATTCGACACCTCGAGATTGGTACACCTTATTTATGATTGACGCATGTTTTATACATTCGATTTCGTACCTTACGTTGATAATCATAAAATCATTTATATAAATAATCATACTGTTACCATCGATTATATAATATCTATCTGTGAAATTGAAGGTTTATTTAAGGTTAATGATAATGATTCTTTGATTGGAAAGATAATTAGGGATGTAGGTATTGATCGTTTGACGAGACCAATTAATTGTCATGCTCAATTAATTCAAATATTCCATTCCCGTTTAGTTTACATTACGGCTTGGGAAAATAATACAAATAAACTCTAACTACTGGGTGGATTTCATCAAGAAAATTTTCACCATACAAAAATATTTTTTTTTTCTTTTATTAATTAAATGCATAAATATGTATCTAGAATTGTTAAGTTATATTTATTGGAGTATCTTGTTATGATTCCACACTAATTTGATGCATAATTTCGAAATTATAGGCATCAAAAATATTTTACACGAGATGGTGATGACGACCATGCCATGGTTATGATTTTTTAATGGATGGCGATGATACTATGTGTATGGTAATGACGATTTACTATATCATAAGATTCATAAGGGTATTAAATCAAACAATTTTCAGTCAAATCAACAATGTATTTTCAAAGCGCCTTTGAATGTTTGTAGTTTATTCCAAACTTCCAAGCGAGTTTAGTTCCTGTCCCCTTACATTCCTGTACCAAAGAAGATTTTGTCGCTGGCTTCTTTAGCGTCTTCACTGCTGCCTGACTATCCGTGTATATGACCACGGCCCTCGTCTGCTGCACTTGCTCCTTTATGAGCCTTACGCACCGTAGTATGGCACAAACTTCTGCCTGAAACACACTCGTATACCTACCAAGTGGGACAGATACCTTTTCCCCCAATTTCAGGATAACTATATAGTAGGTATGCCTGCTCCAGCTAGACCTGTGGAGCTTCTTATCGAACCGTCAGTGAAGCATATAAACGTCGGATGTGCGACGTTTACCTTTCAGTTGTCCCTCTCCCCAATATGTACTCTATATTTCTTATCGAATATCTTCTTCCTCTTTATGAGGTCATTGTGAGTTACCATCATTTCCATTTTAGACAGTACCCTGTCTTGTATTAGTTCGTGTCGCTTGTGTACGCAACTTCCTCTCCATTCCTTTTATGCCTTCATTCGGTACCACTGTTCCATGGCCCTCTTTTCCGCTTCTATATGTAGCGCCTTTATACCTAGTATTACCTCTAAGGCGTGTGTCGGGTTGTCGGGTTGCCTCTGCACCTTTGCTAGGTACCTCTGATATTTCTTAATATGTGCTCTGTGCCACCAGACCACCGCTCCATATAGTACTCGGGAAGTATTATCGCCTTGGAGATCCATTCCAATATCCTCGACTTTAACCCCCATTTCCTTCACACCGCTCTTTTGTATTGATACGGTGTTCTTATGGCTTTCGCCGTTTGTTCTTTTACATGAGTTTTGTACCTTAGCGTGCTACCCAGAGTCACCCCCAGATACTTTTGCTCGTTTACCAACTCCAGCTCCTTGTCATGTACCCTTATGGCCCTAATTTCTTCGGTCTTCCTTTTGTTAGTGAATAACACGAGCTTCGTTTTTGATGGATTTAAATCCAGTCTCTCTCTCTGCACCATTCCAGCACTTTTTGGATACTACTGGCCATTATGTCCCTTATGGTGCTTAGTACCGGTCCACGTTCGACTATATAGCACTCCGTCATCGGAGTAAGCTTGCATATATAGGCCCCCCTTATTTTCTTCACTAATGAGTACAAGTCCACCCTGTGGGAAACCTCTTTTAGGACTAATTGACTTTTTATATTCCGCCCAGTGTCGCCTTTGTAGATCTACACTTGAGCAATTTCCCTATCCATAGCGCTATTGTCTTGTTGACTCCTTCCCTTCTCAGACTTTTCTCTACCGCTGAACATTTAATGGCACTTGCTACTACAAGAAAAACCAAAAATTATGGACCAATTTACAAAAATTGTCAACTCCATACATACAGGATCATAACCATCCATTGTTTCAGTACCGGTATTGACACGCTCGGTGTTGACGATTTCACACAAAATCCTAGATTATTTTAGAACACTAATACTTAAAGCAACGTCAACGCCTCACTAGTAAGTTCCTTTAAGGTTACGTATTCCCAAGTAATTAGTTAAAATATTATTCAATTACTTACTGTAAACCACTCGTGGATGGTTATGACGCCACAGCGTGTTAATCACGTATTGCAGTCACATTTTTATGATTTTTTTTGGTTTGAGCCCGCAAAGACAAACGTGTACTAGGTTCCGCTGTTTCATCTGAATTGAGGAGGCGGGCGTGGGTACACCCGGTATATTTAGACGCACGAGTACAAAACTACCTCAACTTTGACAGTGCGCTTACGGTGTTGATGAATTTTTGGTGTTAAACTTTTAAATATTTTAAATAGTACTTACGCGATGAAGGATTTTTATCATATTTTTTTGAACGTTTAACAACAATATTTAAAAACGATTACTGAAGTAAAATTCGCAATCGTACGTTTGATTTGCGATAATTTTCAGTACAAATATGGAGGATCAGATTTTTTTGTTAGATGGTGATGACTTTTGACATATAAAACATTTTATTAAGATGAAACTATTTAGATTTCGATTATTTTGATCAAAGGGCCTTAAAGATAAAACTACTGAATAACGAAAAGAATAAAAATCAAAGTAAAAAACCTAAAATATTATATTTTTTTAAACACCGAAACGCAACTTTTTTCCGAGTTTTGAAATCCACCCTACTACGTCTAGTTATTATTGAGTATTTATTTATACTAATAAATATTTTTATCTCGGCTTGCAAAGAACATTCTCGGCTCGGTGAACGATTGTGAGGAAATAGTACATTTCCTAACTAGTGCGGGAAAACTTTTTTTCGGCGAGGCCGAGGGTGAAAGTTGGAGCCCGAGTGAAACGAGGGCGACAATCACCCGAGTAAAAAAAAGTTTTTGCACGTGTAAGGGATGATTTTTTTCATAACAAGTGCGTCAAAAAGAGAAATTACCCCGCGCGAAGCGTGCGCAAAGTTCGTTTTTGCGCACTAGTTAGGAAAATGTTTTTTTTTTATATAATGAGAATGCTAGAAATACTCAATACATGTTGTGCCTTTCAATTGATGTACTTTTATAAGGTGCAGAAAGTTTATTGTATGATGTACGATTTTTGTGTAAACTCATTTAATAAGTTTCGTAGTAGTTTAGTAGCGGATACTTATGGTATGTATGTATATTCTTTGTATGTGCTTAAATACATGAAAATTGTATACTTTTGTATTTTTTATTGTGCGTTCATATTTGTAGTATTTTTTTGTTTTCTGTTTTAATTTTCGTTTACTTGTGTTTTTCACCGTACCAATACTTTTCTGTTTGGCCTAATGGTAGAGAATGCCTTATGGCATTACGTCCGCCTTTTGTACTTTATTTAATGTGCCATAAAGATTAAATAAATAATACAATAGTGTTCCATGTAATCATACAACATGAAAGCAACCTCTTTCTATGAGAAGTTGCTCCGTTCCTCCGGCCCATTCCACATCTATTTTATTTAATTAGCTATCATAAAAAGTCAACTCCTTCAAACGCTTAGTCAAATACGAAATGTCAACAACCAACAAGTCCCCCGCACCATTCAATCTCGGCCACGTGACAGATTAACTTAAACAAACAAGCTAAGCGTAAGCGTAACCCCAATCACAAGTGCAAACACTGCCTTATTTGCCTTACAATAATTCAGTTACGAGTTCGTTAGTACTGCATCTTCATTCTCATCAGATTTTTAACTATTCAAGCCCATTTGACTCGACATCGCGTACTAGTACATTTCTCAAACATGCAATGAAATATTGTCTTTAGGTTCCTTAAAATAGACTAGGGAAGTATCGCTTTTAGGGCGCAGTAACTCACTGGGATGGAAATGGAATTTCATAACACTTTTCAGGTCTAGGCCAGCAAAGTAACTTTTTTTTAATTTCGACAACATTGTCATTATTTTTTTTGTATTTCTTTGAAATTCCATTTCCATCCCAGTGAGTTACTGCGCCCTAAAAGCGATACTTCCGAGTCTAATTTAAGAAACGTAAAGACAACATTTCAATGCATGTTTGAGAAATAATATTTTACAGAATCGTTATTTGTATACGGAGTGTCCTTGGACACGTGATCAGTTTTAGTTTTTTTTTAACTCCACCAACTAGCAACTAATTGCCTCGGGTCTCATTAAAAATAGACAACTTTTTAAAATATTTTGTAAATTAGTTACTTATGACATAAAATACTCTTATTGAAAAAAAAAGCACAAAACATTCTAAAAACTAAAATTACTTACTAACTTAAACTACAACATTATCTAAGTCGCTTCCCTGTGGGAGAGTGCCCATAACACTGGCTACGTTTCCTCGCTGGATGGCATTGCCTAACCTTTGGCCAAGAAATGCGCCAGCCCTATGGTCACCAGTCGCCTCAGACAGCCTTTTCCCCAACTCCTAAAAAAGTTTGTGGGCGCCCGGAACCCACGGCTCCAAAGTCACCACCGCAAAAGCCGCAATGTCAGTTTTGTAAATATTTTTTTATTATTTATTTACCCTTAAGACAAGATCAACAAACCCTACTTAATATTTTCACATATCAAGATCAAACTAATCAAATATTTTCAGCAGTCTCTGACTTTCAGAAAGTCAAGCTTACCATCTCCAACATTATCTGCCTTTTTCTAATCTTAACTAATCTAACTATCCTAACCTATATCTAAGATCGGCCCTTGTGGCATTGTATTGTGGATCCTGGTGGTATTTCCTCTCTGTATCGTAATTTCTTAGGCGGCAGTCGCCGGCGGCGGGGGGACGCCGCACGCGGCGGGCGAAAGCGACCACTCCCGAGCATTCCCGAACACACCATTCAAACGCCGCGGGCGACGGGCCGCTGTCGGTCGCGTGCGGCGGGTCAAAACGACCGCGGCCTTATGCGTTTTGCGAGGAAGTCGCCAGCTCTTTGGCCTTTCGTTACGTCAACACAAGACGTTTTACGTTTTCAGCAAACAGTTTGCGTGCGCTGGGCCCCATGAAACTAAAGTTTCTACGCCACGCGGAATAAAATCGTACACTTTGCCGAGGCCGTTATATTTGTAGGTATTACGTTAACTGTTTTTTCAGTACAGATGGAACTTTTTTACGCGCTAGTACGAGATTTGGTTCATTTTACATCAGGTCTAAATCTTCGGAGGGCCATATGCACTGAAAAATGTCGTATGATTGATACACGTGCAAAAACTAAATTCGTAACTCGTGTCGATTTAAAGCACTCCCTTGGGTCGTTCTTTAATTTGTCTCCACTCGTTTCGAACTTCATTTTTTTCGCACTTGCATCGTATTGTACTATAATTATTATTATATCACCTAATTTTCTGTTTAAACAATAACTCAGTCGGTTCCCATGCTCCCATTGGCGAGCGATGCATCGGAATCACGATAAGTATCTCACCGGCGGCCCGTTGTCACGAACCAATTCCGACCGATACGCTCCCGAGAGTAGAGCAGGATGTTAGAATGAAGACTTTAAAACCTACTGGTATTTTAATTTAACCTATTATCTAGTCTTTTATTTATTTACAACGAACACATTTTTTAATCAATTTTAAACCTACAACATTCCATTCACCTTACGTTACGTACGTTAAACATTTTGAGGTGAATGTGGGACATTACCTTTTTGAAATTAATTGAAGCTCAAATGCTGGGCACGTCTGCCGAATGCACCTAAAGCGATGGGTCAAAGTAGCTACATAGTAAAAGGAAATGGCGTGATGAATCGATTCATTTTGTAGTAAAGTAACTACAACATTTCTTATGCTTTTTGGTATGTATAATTTCAATACAGAAGGCGGTTAGCCAAAATGTCAGCATCGGGGCCCGCAATTTCTTAATAATAAGAATAGAAGAAGAATCCTTAGTTTTGACCTCCTATGAACAATTAGAATTTATCGCGCTTTTTTTGCTGACAATTTGGTTTGCCAGACATAATGTGAAGACAACGCCATACATTAACATCGGCTTCATCATCAGCCCTTGAGCGCCTACTGCAGAACATAGGCTTCTCTTCGTGTATGCCATTCGTCCTGGTCTTGTGCCAATCTTATCCAGAAGCGACCCACAGATTTTGTAATGTCGTTGGCCCATCGAGCAGGACGTCCGACGCTCCTTTTTCCTTGAAGAGGCCGTTAGAATTTTGGTTCACCTGCCATCACGATGCCTGGCAATGTGTTCCACCCAGCTTCACTTGAGTTTTAACACGGTCCCCAACATCACGCACGCGGGTGGGTAATCTAATTTCGGTATTCCTAAATATCGGCTTACCTATAGGGTAAATCCACAAAACTGTAACGAGTTACCAATTATTTTGTATGTTCTCATATTAATTAAGTACATTTAAGTGTCCACATAATATCTACCTAGGTACAGTCAAGGGCATTCATATATATACACTTTTCCATACTGATCCCTTACAAATGTGTCAATATATTAATGCACTCGACTGGGCTAGGCTAGACGTACGGAAACTCAACTTTGATTAATTAATTCAAAAACATACGAAAGAATTGGTAACTCTCGTTACAGTCTTGTAGATTTACTCTATATCGAAATTTCTGTCTTCTGAACTAACTAGTACTACTTCGAAATCTCGATGGTCACTCAGTACTGTCTCAACTCTCAAGTGAGAGGACATGACCTTTGGCCCGTGAGTGTGAAATGTCTTGTCTGAGCAGCGGGAGACCTGCCATTTGAAAGGGCTTAAGCGACGATGTTTTCTTAGGAAGTTACGTCGCTGTTAAGTTGAGCAGTGATTGACTTTTGTTTTAGCCGCCTTGGCGAGTTTTCGTCTCAGGAACCAGTGTAAAATCATACACCTCACAGGGCGGGTAGATTGTCACCAGCCCAAAACTTCCCGTGGGTGTCGTAAGAGTTGACTAAGGGGTTGAAGTGACACTGATTATTTGTTTATAGAAGAATGATGATGGACATCAGCATCATCATAGTGGATACACTTCTGCGCTGCCCAACTCGCTTGGCTAGCGTGGCGATTATGGGCATGTAGTTCCTAATGAGTCCATAAATAAATAAAGTTAATAGGAGAGGCCTACGTCCAGCAATGGACTGAGGGAGGCGAATGATGTGATTACCGAAAACTTCTGACGCTTGTCAGACGATGTTTTGTCAGAATAACTTATGGAACAACATTTACTATGAGACCAACCCCGAAATGAAACCTCAAAAGTTTTATCAGTATCACACGAAAAAGATTTTTTGGCGATTTCAGGGTTGGTTCCATAGTAACCATTGCTCAGTATGCTTTAACAAACGGGACGTCTGAAGTTTTCAATGGCTTGAAAATAAATGCCTTGTGGGATTGTAATGTGGTTATGACTTATGCTGTGAACGATTTAATCTAGTCTGGTCGTACTTAAACTGGTTTTCTTTGATAGACAACAACAGAAAATTCTTGAACAAATTTTGATGTTGAAGTTGGACGCACGTCGATCAAACGCCGCGTCGGAATAATATCTGATTCGGTTTGACCCTGGCTATGTTATGGTTATTACGTTTGTTTTGGAATGCACCTTTTTGTTTTTTTTTGTAGCAATGGCAAGCAACGGTCAATGGTTTTGTGCTTAGTATTAAGATTTTCATACAGATTTTTTAAATAATAACCTATTTGTACAATATTTTATACAAATTGGTTACTACGTTTTAAAAATGAAGCGTATGAAGTGTTCTGTAACATTATCTGTCATCTCAGTCCACTGCTGGACGCATCATCTTTAATGTAGAGCAAACAACGGCAAAAACTATGTTTCTGGTATGGAAGTCCTTCTTATTAACCCTTAAATTGGCATCACAGTGTACAATGCCAATTTTTGTATTTTTTTTAAGACAGAATTTTCTGCTCTACACATTGTCTGGAACGTACGATTTTTTTTATTTGCCAATTTAAGGCTTAATAATATTTTTTTAGGTGTACTGCCATTTGGCAAATTATGTTTCCCAAATATGACTTCCCAAATAACTTATTGCAATAGTTTCATTTCCCAAACAAATCTTTAGCAAAGTTACATTTCTCATTTTATTCATTTGGTCAAATTATTATTTTGCAAAGTTTCACTTCGTCAAGATTTTATTAAGCAAATGCTTACTAAGCAAATGTTTTATTTTGTCATAAGTTAAAATCCCAAATTTGATACTTCGCAAGCTCTACTTATAGCAAAAGCCTGGCAAATGATAATATTATTTTAAAGTTCGTAGGTCTATACAGGAATTTCGTACTTTTTTGGACAACCCAAAGGCTTGAACTTGCCTGGAACAAAAAACGTATTTCATGAATAGGTAATTGGTATCATAATGAATGAAGTGAGAAAATAAAATCCATCATAATGATCACTATTCATATTTTTTATTGGTAGGTACTAAGAAGGCACACATAGCCACGGATAAAAAAACTATATTTTTATTTTCATTTTCATAAAAAAACTATCCCAGAGCCATCGTTAGGTACGACGACGAGCGAAGCGAGGAGGAGTGTTAGGTGAAACTGCGACCATACAGCGCACGAGCCGAGCGAGCGAAGCGAGCGTGCCGCGGGAGCGGCCGGCGAGTGCCAGAACCGACTGTTTTGTTCTTCCCTCCGCATTGCATTCATCAGTTTCATCTAAATTACTATTTAGAACCCGACTTTTAATTGTTTATCAACATAATATAAAACCCCGTGTGAGCTGTTATTAAAAAAAACATAAACATACCTATATAAAATTCGCCTCAAACTATACCCAAAAACATTGAAAATATATGCACTATAAAAAGTTCCAATTAAAAACCAAGCCCAAAGATAGAATTTCCAACCATTTAGTTGGGAAATACAACGATTTCATAAGATTCAATTGGAATATGATCTTTCGGCGAAATGACTTTATGCGAAAAAATGGTTGCGATGTAATATTGTATATGCAGTATAAATCGTATGCCATACAATATTTTGGGATTAGTATGTTAGGTCAAACGATGCATTTGCCAAAAAATATTTTGGGAAAATAAAAACGACCAAGTAATTCTTTGCTAAACAATCGCTTGCCAACAAAAAGGCTTGCTAACTGTAAAATTGCGATAAGTAGTTTTGACAATTGAATTTTTGCCAAATGAAAATTTGGGAAAAATAGTTTGCGATGTGATACTTTGGGAAAAATTATTTGCCAAACATTAGTAAACCATTTTTTTATTCTGTTTTGTAGTACCATTTCATGGAAATTTCAACTGTTGAGTTTAATCAGATACAGCTGTTAGACAGACGGACCGACGGTGAAGTTTTATAGGTAAACTTGAGTATAGGGCTCGCTACTTATAAAAGGCGTTAAAAACAAAAATACGAACACCATATCTGAATCTTAATTATAACCCTTGCTTAATAGTTTGCTATTTAAGTATTGCATTAATCCTAAACTGTTTTTGACCGTGTGAGTTGTTATTTCATCACTTTGCTTTTGACACACTGACAGACAGGCTTCATAAACGTTTTATTTTGCAACTTACAGAACACATGAATTACGACGTTGTCTAACGGCTGATTTTAAAAGAAATACAAGTTTCCTGCCACGGGAAGAATTGTCACCACAAATGTATTCTTACTGCCGTCACCACTACAATAAATGTTCCTAAATGTGCATTTAGACCGAACGAGCATCCACTCATTCTATCCCCCACCATAAAGTAATTAATACACCCCACTCTGCGAAATTTGTTCGTTACACAAAACAATTCATTGATTTCGTAGAGTGGGAGGGATATAGAATGAGCGAATGCTCGTTTGTTCTAAATGCACCTTAAGCATTGGTTAGAGAATATAATTTTGGCAGTGTACAGTCTGATAGTCACATCAAATCCCCCGAAAGATATTCCGTTCTTCCATAAAGAATTGAACTTTCAAAGTATTTATGAGAAATACGAGGTTGCAAGAATCGTATAATTTGTGCTATTCTAGTTTCGCTCTAACTAGGGCATTGAGTGTGCAATTACTGGAGGTCTACTATGCACTTCGATATTCGTAAAAGAACATGTCTCTCTTTCACTCCAACAAAAAGCTTTATAATTGTGATAATGCGAATAACTTAATTCATGGTAGGCCTAATGTTGTTATTATGGTCGCTTAAGGTGCATGCAGACCAAAAGAGCATTCGCTGTTCTATCCCCCACTCTACGAATTCCACGAATCAAGTTTCGTGTAACGATCGAATTTCGTAGAGTAAGGGAATAGAACAGCGAATGCACTTTTGGTCTGCATGCAGCTTTAGAGAAACTAAGTGATTCCGAAAATTGTGGCTAGTATACGATCTTAGATCGAATCCTGGAGGGCATATATTATTTTTTTATGCAAACTATCATTATAAAGGTATTGAAATTGAAAGATTTCAATAATATACAATGATATAAAGGTGAATTTACATACTTACATAATTACGACAATTTTGACATACCTTTACAATTACAGTTGTTTTTTATAAAAAAAAATCTAAAACGCCTTATTAAATCCCTTGAATCAAAATATATATGTAGGTACACTTAATCTATTGAAACCCTCTCTCTACTACCATATCAAAGAGACAAGTAGTAAGTGGCAAGGGCTAGAGTTACCGATTGCCGGTATAGACGACATAATATATAAATTAACTCCTGCTTTTCTTAAAAAAAAATAACGCTACCGCTACTAACTTTTAGCAAGCTCATTGACATGACTATTAATCGTCACTTATTGCAAAAACATATCTAAGGAAAGGATTCTTGAGATAATTTCCTTTGTTTATTTAAAGAACCCGTCATTCCAAAAGACCAAACCCAAAATGATCTAAATCCATAAAAACATTGATACGATTCTCACTATTAAGATAATTATCATAAGGGTCAATCTTGCATGAAAAATGCTATGTTATAAAGGAGTATAGGTACGTACTGGGTGCCATTAGCAGGTTTTGTTAAATCAATGGTTCTTTTAAAAAGGGAATACTAATTTCGCTGAGTCACACCTACCCTCAAATTGTTCGGGTGCTCTATCTGGGACCACGTGGAGATGTCAGTAGTTTTGATACTTTATGTCTATGAAATATAGAGTAAATTGTGTTTAAGCTCAAGATGTGACAGTCGACCTTATTTCATTTGGAAATTAAATAAGACTTTACAAATTCGAATCGATAATATTCTTTTCATATTTTGAATTTCAGTTGTGTCACGCTTTTAAGGTAATAAAATTATGTAAAATATGCGGCGCAACGGACAAAAAAATATGCATACTAATTATGAGCTGACGCATTTGATTTAATATTTTGTTAGTTATTTTGTAAGCATCTGGAATCTCGTTTTAGTGAAAACTCTTTAATAATTTAGTTTAAATTTCACAAGCCACGGTATATCTAGTTTATTTAAACATCACACATCACCTCATCAGCCTATCTCAGTCCACTGCTGGACGTAGGCCTCTACTATAAACTATGCCTACAGATGCATTAAGAGGTAGGTGAATGCCCACAATTGCCACGCTAGACAAGCGGATTGCTTCCCATCATCAATCAAATCAAAGAATGGTCAGTGACATTTCAGTATATTATACAATAATTATTTCAATATAAGGTCCTAATTTATTAGATGCAGATATTTTTACAGCTGATAGTACTCGGTCTCTGGAGTATATTAAACCGTGAAATATTATAGTTTTTACGATGTTTTTTTGGAGAAAAAGGTTAAACAAATTTGCTACGTAAAAATACCCTGTTTAAGTGATTATTAAATGAAAACTCATTGAACAGATTCTAGTACCTCTTTTAATTACGTACCACTTAACTGGAACTGGCCACTTCACGTCGATAAATTAAATACTTGATTGTCAATGTCATGTTATTTTCCGTTGGATTGTGTCGTTTGATGACATGACAGACAGTGTTATTGTGACATGTGATAATGCACATGATGTTTTTTTTTAGACGAAATTATAATTAATTTTTTTGTTAGGAAAATGAAATCAAAAAAATTACATGAAAAGATTTCTTAATTTATATTGAAAGTTAATTGTTTTAATGTAAATTATCACGTGTTAAAATATCTGCAACTAATAAATTAAGACCTTATATATACAGTGCTTATTATAATACTGTTAAATCTTTAATTGAATCGTGCATGTAGGTTTATTTTTTCATTATAATGCCATAAAAAAACCGTCACAAACATAATAATTTTGAGACTCTAACTTTAAAAGCCTTACATTCATAATAACTCAGGAAAACTCAACAGCCGTATATTTCTGATTCTCTAGCGGAAATTCAAAATATAAAAATAGAACAGCCATTACGCCTAAATCTGCAGTCTACTTACGCGCAGAAAATTAAAAAGTAATTTCGTACCAGGAAAGTATCAAGAAAACCGTTCCAGCAACAAAGCTTATGAAGACTGACTTAGATGAATGGCTGAGATAATTGAAGTGCACATTCAGCGCACCACTCAAAAATGCTCAAATATTAAAAGACACAAATTGAAAGAACACCCTTCCGATTGTCTTTTGTTTTGGAAGTACCTATGTTCTGTTGACGTCACGATGTTAATGTCATTTCGTTTTAAATGAAGTCGACGAAGGCAAATCTTAGTATGAGGTCAAAAAAATCGAATGAATATCAAAACAGTAAATTTAGAATTGCACGATTATATGAATTTCCTAATAATTGCGCTTGAAAATGTATTCTCCAAGTTGATTCCGCCAGTTCCGTCACAGGAGATTGTATTTTTAGTTTCACGCCCTCTTACGGTAAATCAGAGAACTTTTAGTCCAGTCCTGAGGGATGAAAAGTTCACATTCCTGATTCTTTTTTTCACGAATCGACGAGATAGGTAGGTGTAACAGCCAGAAAAACTTAAACATTGTGTATTTTGTCAAAGCCGAGCGGTGTTATTACGATATTTTCATACAAATAAATCCTACGTGACTACAATCGTACAATCGGTAGCGGTACCTATGTATGTGTTTGCCCGATATTTATAAAAAATCCAATGAGTGCCGAATTGCCGATACACAATTGCAGAACAAAAAGTGATTTCAGGGATGGTTACTATAATGACATGGTGGTTACTAAGAATCACACAGTGTGACTTACAGAAATACGGTCAAATAAAAGTTAATAAGATATTCTTTGTTACAACTATTATTCCCGAAATCAAAATTGTTAACAATAGTTCGTAAGTAATTTCCTTTTAGATCTTATCAATCGTAGCGTAAAGTGAAAACGTAATAAGTATACATAATTATCTATGTGGTCAACTCTACAAAACCTACTTGTACATAATTGCAAAAAGCATAACGAAAAAATGTTGCCGTACTTTAATATCGGCTTAATTATTTTTAAAACAACCGATAGCGGTGAAACAAAGGTTTTCCTTCCCACGTGCAACTGTTTCAATAACTGAATATTATTTTTCAAAGCAAAAGGACGTAACTCAACATGAAAGTAGTATGTACATACGGCTTTATTATTTAAATGAAGTTTCATCGCAAAGGAGCCGGCCGTTTACGACCATGCCTAATTTTAGCCATACCACATTATTAAGCAAAAAGGACGTATGTCCACGAAGGTTTAATGAGTTACGGTCTTTTTTATGGATTGGCAACAGTGCGAATGTACGTGCGTTATTGTTTTACGATTAGCGCATGCTTTTAGAAATAATTAAGGGGCTTTATTAAAATTCTTGCGTTCTGATTAGTCACAGATGTCGTTAGTCATTGAAAAATATCGTACGAGTAATACGTACTGTACGTGTACTGTACTGTGTACATAGTGTATAAGTTAAGTACTAGTAGGTACTCATGCTAGTACTAGTACTCACGTGTGATAGTACTTGTCCTTTTGTCCCACGTGCCTTCATTTTCTAAATAGGCCAATCTCAGGTCGCACACAAAACAACCTAAGTACCTAAAATCGTATTATTTTTACTAATTAAACTATTCATAAGTAATATTTTAAATTAGATACCTTACTTATCCCTCCGTATTTTTTTTATTAAGGATAAGTAGGTACCCAAAAAAGATGTCAAGTTGTCAACTCATGTTTTTATCATTATTCAAATAAGTACATAAATACTCACCCAACATTTTAAGATTAGTCGGGAGACAATCGTTAAAAAGTCATTATAATGTGGTCGCCAAGTTAAACAGTAGCTTATCTTAACTCAAATACCAGAACAGGTAAACTGAACCAGGTACTTGAGATAAACGAATGTCCAGACACCCATCAGAAATATCCAAGCGGCCAGAGTCTTCATAAATATCTAAACGGGTCTCTATTCCCAGGAGCTACAGTGCATGTTCAGATATTATGAGCACCGTGGGCGCTCTGATATTTTTGAAGATTGTCCAAGGATAATGAAACGTGCGAGCTTAAAGTCTGTGCAGAAAGTAAAGGCATCTAGCGCCCAGGCACGTCTATACATTTCCCGTGCCTTCACTTTAAACACGCTTTAAACTATTTACATTTCAAACTGTATCATCCCATTTCCATGTTAAATAGACAGCGAGTTCATAAAATACCCTTTTAATGGTCATACGATAAATTGTCCCTTAATAACTCGAAATATTTTACTAGTTAATAGCCGCAACAAAAAGTGGCTGCTTTTCAATTTTATGACATAAGTATTTCGTCTAAAAAACCTTTGGCCGCGATCCGATCGAGGTTTTGTGTCAGAAAAAGGATAAACTGGCTATCATCCTGGCGGGTGCTCAACGGTTTTTTACTTATTAACAATGCCGCCTTATTTTTAACATTAATAATTCTGAAATGACAGATGGACTGGTCTTTAATGCGTCACGGGTTGGTCGTAATCAAATAAAAAGGTTACAAAATAAATACCACTTAGCAAAGGCGATTTGTAAAATAAATATGACTAGACATTTTATTGGTCGACATGATAACAGTTAATTAAACTCCAATTTAAATGATGCTAATTTGAATGTTTTCAATATAACGATTGATTGGATTCAGAGCTATAAATATAATTTATATTTTATAACAATTTTATTGCATGGTCGTGAGATAAAAAATCGCAATACGTAAATAATAATTTTAGAAGGAAAGATTATTGAAATTATTGACTAATAATGTTTATGATAGGTACAAAATAAATAACAACCATAGACAATACGTAGTTTTTTGTACCTATTTGAAACGTTTGCTTTCTGTATAATAAATGATGGTGGTTTGTACTGTCGCCATCAGATATATCGTAGCGTCCCGGGCGCTCAAAAATATCTGAACAGGCCTCTACCGTTATGGCAATATATACAGATATTTTTGAATAATTCTGATGCGACGATAGTTATATCGGTATCTCATTTTTAAAAAATCGATCACTCTAAGATTTATTTGATAAAATACCATTTGTTGTTTCGTGCTTATCATTTATTTAAATACAATTGTATATCTTATGTACAATAAAAATAATTAGAGCTACTTACATTTGACAGTCATTTTCTATACCACACAAAGTCTTAGCCATAAAAAATAAACATCTGTGACGGTCCACATAAAGATTAAACATACACACACCTCACTCAAATAGTTCATACAAAACCCATTTCTGTCAGGATGCCAAGAATCCCGATGGGAAGATAACCTCCACTCGTTTTTATAGTTTCCTGTCCAATTAAAATCACCTTTGACATATTCTAACTCCTCTTTTTCTTGAAGAACAATAACGCGGGTTCTGTAACCCTTAACCGTGATTCTACTTTTGAAATTCTCTTAATTCTTATTTCATGACTCAACCTGACCCTAAGGTCGCTTTATCAGATCTCGACTCGATCATTGTTGATCTTGAATAAACAGAATGAGATCAAAAATCAATATTCAAATATTGTCGATATTAAAGTCACACCTTTCTCACGATCGTTTTTGATATGGTTTTTACACTTTCTAACAACATTAGAAAGTACAATGTCATTGATGTTCAATGTTTAGTTGAAGGGTTCTTTAATAAGTACAAATTCGAATCGAGTTTCCATAGGTACTTTTGACTGGCACTGGCAGAAGGTCACACTTTTCGTATTTCATTCATCAATCTCAGTTTAGTTTTTAAGACTAAAGGATTACATTTCAACTTTCTTAAGAACCTCAGACTTATAGACTTAAATACTACTTACTGAAAATACGTGACTTTTAACTTTTCAAATATTTTAATATTGATCTTGATCATAATTTTTCACTCCAAATGTGTTATTAATCTATAACCCTGATCACCTGCTTCCTTGACATCATTTATAATAGCTATCTGACGTATGCTCCTTAATTTTTTCCTCATCCATTGATACAAGCAGATGCTGCCTTTATTGATAAAAACACCATCTCAAGTTTTATAAACAAACAAGGTGTTAATATTGACGATAACGATCGAGAATAACTCCCCTTCTATAAAATATTGATATTTAATAGTCACATCACGGTGTGTAATGCAGGCAGCCCCAGTATAGCATCGGCATACCAGATTGCCACATTAAGAATTCCCTTTACAAAGAACCTACACCAACAAACCATATTCCACCTTCTGCTGAAGCTAAAAGGTTCATACGTAGTCAAAGTTTATAGTCAAATGGTTGCAGGTGGCATCGGAAATGTCGGTTTTATCTTAACTATCGTATCCAAATATCTAAACTTTTACTTTTACGAGGACTTAAAATGGATATAGGTAAGGGAAAAGAGTCAGTCCACAAAATTTTGTCAACTAAATTTGAATCTTATGTCAAAATGAAAAGTCATTAATCTTAGTGACAAATTAAGAGGCTCAATCCTTTTTTCTTTAACTACGTCCAAATTCCAGTCCAAAGTCCAAATCCAAGTCTTGCATCAAATTAAAAAAATAAAACAATCCAAAAACTCATTGATACATGATGACCAATAACATGGAATCGCATAAGCATTGGAATTGTGTGTTTAACCGTTAATTTGACAACGTCCAAAATAGTGGACAAGATCTTTGACCCGCTTTATGTATTTTTTTCGAATCAGAATCTGTATCAATGATAAGTGCCAAGAAGGTTTGCATACACGACCATCCATTATTTCTGCCGATTTAAGTGTTAAAATTTGATGTTGATGATCTCTGAATTCTTGTAATATCATCATTTGACTAATAGAATACCAAATTGCAAAAAAATAAGATCCATCTTAAGAGTGTTTCTTTTATTAACACCAATATGCAAATCCAAGCTCTCAATAATTCCTCTATACAATAAGTGTGCTGGGAAAATTCTTTCTCGATTTGATTAGAGAATTTGGATTCCGACATGGGCTTACTTTAACCGGAATTACCGCTTGTTGAATTCTTTGATTGTGTTTCCATGTACGGTGATGTCGTTAACGTATCTGTCAACGTTCGGTGCTCATTGCCACAACCTTAGTACCTAATGATGTAACAAGTTTCAACTTGTCTGATTTATTTTGTTACTTGACTGATAGGTAGGCTGGTGACCAACCCAAAATTAGTGGTAAATTTTGGACGCATAATCGCATATTGATATTATGTGCTTTATGAAATAGACAGATAGGTGTATCTAAGGTGAAATTTAAACTGTCGTGAAAAATACCGACACTAGATGTATCAATATTTAGTGATGTCCATGTTTTTTTGATTATATTGTTTTAATTTTACTTTTCTTGCTTGTAAAAAATATTTTATATTTTAAAACTAAACCTTAAAAATATCACGCTTCTCCTCGCATAGAGATACTTATCCATTTGTCTAAAAATACAGAAATAAAATGTAGTTTTTACTAGTAAGCCACTAAAATACTACTTAAAAAACGTTATTACGTTTGAACCAGATCTATTAAGTCGTAAAAATAATTACATTTAAACATAATTGCCAGTATCAATTTCGAAAACAACCAGTTTCGTTACATTATTTTATCATACGCAACTGATTCCGAATCTAGTGCGTTGTTACGAAACATAACATTGGGAGAAGTAAATGCTATTCGAATTATCGGTTAAGTAGGGAAGCCAAAAAGACGTATGTACAAATGAATGTACTTGTGACTTACGACGTTTTAGGTTTATTGAACGTGGATGCCCAACGGGCAGACATGTCCGCCAACATCGGTCTAGTGGCTTACATTGTTTTATCATCGAATATGGTGTGTGAAATGAACCGATACGTCATATTTGTCAGATAGGTTGGTACATTAGTACCTACATCCTTATACGTATTTGTCTCGTAAATTTCTTGCCGGCAATATGATTTCTCCTCAAAATAAAGATGCATTAGAGAATTTTAATATTTGATTGTATTGAAGCAATCTTTAGCCGCCCCCACATTAATAAAAGGCTAAAATTAAGACTTATTGACCAAAAGAACGCTTCCGTTAAATTAATTATTTTTTTAATATAAATTACAAGATTATATTGGGATTATAGTGGGTACTGAACAGAGCCTTGTTATTTCATATTTTGTATACTATTTCGATTTTAAAGCGGTCTTATTGGCATCTACTTTTAACATTTCCTCATATGTATAAAAAAGTACAAACAAGGAATATGATAATGAATAATGCAGACAAATTACTAATAACACTACGGGTAAAAGAAACATTACTGTCCATTAACTCTTCCAAGCTCATTTTAAATACAAGAACCTCAACCCATTCAGAACTGACCTCTTGCTCTCATTTTAATTTTAGAACCCATTCCATGCATATTTTACAATCGCCCGAAGCAAAATTAACTGACAATGTTAGGGATATACAGTCATTAGTAGTTGTTTAAAATATTAAAAACATAAAGCAATTAGTGGAGTTCGCAGTAATAAAGGGCTATGGGAAGGAAAAAAGGAGTAAAAAAGAAAACCCATCGGGCAACGGCCACCTACCATGTGTGGGAGGGGTGCTGTCAATCATCGTTGCTATTCCACTTCCCTAAGCTAAAAGGCCGTAAGTTTATGAGTTTTGTTGTGACTTACGTCGTTTTTTCTTAGAGTGATCTTATTGCTTTCCATGTTGCAATCTCCAAAGGTAGGCTTTTACCTGATTGAGCTTGGGTTCTAATTTTTGCTCCACTGGTGTTCGTTTTCTATCAATGAAAGCGCGAATTCAAAGTAGCTCAAAATTTAACCTTTTATTGAACTGACAGTTGACAGTAAGAATTTTTTGGAGTCTGTTTGAATATAGATAAACCTTTAGGATTCGAAGGTGTTAGTACTAAACCACGGTTCTTGTTACACTTACAAAAGTGATTTGATATTTTTTGGATGTTATCTTTTCTTTTTCTTTCAAGTTGCATGAGTAGCCAGATTTCATTAAATTATAAGATCCATTATAAGAACAGATATAAAAAATACAAAGATTAAATAAAGGAAATAATATCTGTCTAATTTTCTGTTGCCACTTACCTAACTATTTCCGCACAATAAAGTAATCAAAAATCCTGACGTAGGATCTAAGAATCAAAATCAGCCTTTAAGCCCTCATGTACAAACCTGAGCAGTCCTTATTTGGATCCTTCACGAAGAGACAAACTGTGTCCAAACCAAACAAACATCTTCAATGGGTACCCCTACGTCAACCCTCAGTTCAAAAAGGGCGTATGTACATAGGAAAAACAAGGCGTTTAAGCTGTTTTGTATAGTTGTTCCTGGCCCGATGCCCCGCAGTTAAAAGGTTGTAGAACAATTGAGTGCCCGTGAGAACACTCGCTGGCCTCTTCAGTTTAATGCACCGAAGTGATCTGGAAAAGTCGAAATTCTGACAGTAGTCTAATAGTAAATCTGAGCCAATTCTTATATTTATTATTACGCTTACAGAATCAACAATCATTTTTTAAGGCATAGGATTTTATTTCACTCTAATTACAACAATATAACAGCATAAGTTCTTGTAGTATCATAAATTGAAGGGTCCACGGAAAGAACATGTCTAGTCAATTCAAATTACAGAAAGAAAAACTACCTTACTTTTAACAGAATAAGGTGTGAATTTGCCCTGATTTTTTTAAGCACTGAATCTGAAGCATTTTAATTTTTTATTTCGGAGATAACACACAAACAATCATACAAACAAAAAAAATGAAACAAACATGCATACATACACAAATTCTTAGTGTATACATACATACACTAAGAATAAAAACGTCTCAAACGTTAGCATCTCATAATTTTATTACGGCTTATGCATGCAACTTGAATTGGCAATGTTGCCATATTGGTATGGACGAAAGCCATATTACGTAAATTACGCGGACGCTTTGGAGTTCACCACCAATTTATAAATTGTATGAGTGTAATGTGATAGTATTGATTAGCATCTGCGAAACTTCTATGTCACAAGTAAATGATAGAAAATTTGTTTTTTTATGCTATATGTGGCAAACGAACCGACGAATCGCCTGATGGAAAGCAATTAACGTCGCCCATGGACACCCGCAACACCAGAGGCGTCGCAAATGCGTTGCCGGCCTTTACGGTGGGAGTACGCTATGTTATGTTAGATGCAGCCATTCAGCGTGTAGTCATACTAAGGGCCAATAAATATTAGTTGTCTTGTTGTTCTATACACCCGAGGAAAAGGTCAGTGATAATTTTATCTGACGGATATATATATCCAGGGATTCCAAAACAGGCGGTAAGGATACTGTATTTAAAATGACTGTGGAAATTGGATGCTTTCAACAAATAGTAAACAGAGCGTTGTCGATGTCCTGCCACCGTTGTCAGCCATATTTGCTGACACACTTCAGCTTCAATGGGCCATCAGAAGCTCAACGTTACTTGTAGTAGCAAACGTATTGAAAGAAACCTGAGAATGCATTTACTTGGTGAGAAAATTCCATATTGTACTCGCTTGAGTTCCATATTGTAACTTTGTTATTATTTTCCCTTCAATACGCGTAAGAATATTTGATCAGGAATGAGCTAAAAAAAGACAGTACCCATACAAAAAATTTAAACCCCTTTTTGTCTTACTTGAAATTCTTGCTAATTTTAGCAAACCTAACTTTTGTCTTTCAATCGATGTATGTATACAGGCCAATTTGCAACTCCATTGTAATTTAACCTTATTTATTTAATCTCCAGCTGGCTACTACATCTTCCCGTTTTCATTGCACTTTTGTGACATAACTATTTTATTCTGCTGTTTTTACATTATTTTGTAAAATAACCTGTTTTAAGCTAAAGCTAAAGCTACACAGCTAAAGCTTAACACCTAAAGGCTAAAGGTGTATTTTGGAACTTGTTAAACATTTCTATGACGTATTTGTTTTTTTTTTCTCAAACCAACATCGTGAAAACGGTGCTAAGGAGGTTTTAACTCACAATCTTCTCTTGTTTATAGCAAATTATACGTTAAAGAGAATTTCAGAACATTTTTTTCAATAATTCTCCAACTCAATAATAAAACTTATCAAGTAACTTTTTTATTTTTCGAACGTCAATTCTAAAACACGCGTAAAACAAACATAGCGGCAAAACACAAATGCGTCAAAGCATTGGCCGTTACGCCCATAGAGAGTTCAATGCATTTTGAATGGCTCCCTTTGAAGTGCGCCCAAAAACCGACATCCTGTAAAGCAAATATGGCACCTACATAACCAGTTCAGACACGCGTATTCTCATACATACATACGTCATCAGCCTATTTCAGTCCACTGCTGGACTTAAGCCTCTCCTATTAACTATGCGCATTAGGAGGTAAATGCCCATAATCGCTACGCTGGGCAAGATTGGAGATCGCAGTAATGTGTCCAATTTGAAACGCTGCCCATCATCAATCAAATCAAAGAATAGTCAGTGACATTTCAGCCCAGAAAGCAGCGGTCCTACCGCGAACTTCAAAATCCACAAAATTCGAGAGTTTTCTCTGTCACTCAAATGACACTTTCGTTAGAGTGACAGAGGCAAATCCTTGAAACTTACGGATTTGAAGTTCGCGGTAGCAAGCCTGAACAGATAGCTCAGCCATAGGTCAATATTTTGCTCAAATAATACGTTCAAGGAATATTATTTACATTTTAAAACATTATGAGCTCCCTGCCGAGGTTTTCCCGTTGGACTACAGTATGGGGTTCTTCAAAAAAGGAGTGTACAAGTTATTATTGGGTCGGCAACGCGCATGTGACACCCCTGGGGGTTGCAGGCGTCCATAGGCTACGGTGACTGCTTTCCATCAGGCGGGCCGTATGCTTGTTTGCCGCCGACGTGGTATAAAAACATCATCTCATACAAAAATCACCACTGCGTCACGTTTTTTAGGGACACAAATTAAGACAACGAAAAGAATTTTGTTTGAATGAATGTCATTACTGCTAAATCCATGTGTTCTTCAATCAACTATTTGAATTGATTTTATTATATACCTACTAGGTTATACTTTACTTATAAGTGTAGGAACGGATCAAAAATTTGAAATGTAATTGCTTTTTTTACAAATTATATTTATAAATAGCTTATTAAAAATGTATGTCTTTGCGTGTTGATATTGTATCATTTTTGTATGAAAAGTTATATTGTTGCATAAAAACTGGTTCTTAAATTAACAAACTTAAAATCAAAAAGACATGTTCAAGAAAGTTAATTTTATGTTGATTTAAAAACCAAACACGAAAATAATACATAATTAATGAAATTATAGCCAGTCTAATCATGGTTTTCATTAACATTCTGTCATCAGAAACGAGTTGGTAACTGTATTTTATTCGAAGTGAATTTATTGAATGGTCTAGCGATGCTGTGATGTTCTCACACTTTTAGCTACTTATAGGTATGAAAAATGACTTTAGTAGTAAATAGAAGGATAGTATTACACCATTTGCCGTCGCAACCAAAATGCTGTAAGTTACTCTGTCTCTTAAGAAGATACGGCGTTTTGTTTTAACATAGCAATAACATTCTCGGTAGCTTTGTTAATCTGATACTTCTTGTATCGTACGTTCGTACGTCAGCGTAACTCTTCCGTTCCGATACATAAGAAGTTTTAGTGTAGGTTGGCATAGTGGTTGTGGAAAGGAAATTATTAATTTATATTTTAGAAAAGTATCAATTACGAAGTTCCGGGTTGGAATCCCGGCGAAGGCATTATTTCCGTATTTGTTTATCACAAATATTAAATTATTTCTTTGGTCGTGGCTGTTTGTGTATTTAAGTACCTATCTATCTATTATATATATCGTTGCTTGGCACATCACAAGTCTAAATTGATCTTACCGTTGGGACTAAGTGGATTTGTGTAACATGTCCCAAGATATTTTTTTTTTTTAGTATATAAAATGTGATAGCTGATGACAATAAAACGAAATTAAGTGTATCACAAAATTAACCTAAAATAACAGTAAATTACAAGATTTACCATGATCTTAAATTTGAAAAGTTAATATTTATACAAGTATTGACATTTATAATCATGGAACTAATAAATCAAAAATCTGTCCACCTTGATGAAGGAATGTATTGAATACGAAAACGAGATTCCATAAAAGCCATACGCCACAAGCCGAAGCTGTACTGCCAAAGATACAAAATGACGTAACTATATTTTCGATTGATAGACAGATATGGCTTTCTGACTTAGATATTCAGAACGATACCGTTTGAACTTGGCTGCCGGCGCGATTTGATACGACGCGTCATAATGTGACGAGCGGCTTCCTTTGTTTGATTATTATTAAATTATCTACACCGTACCGGGAATTCAAAGCAATAGGTCTAGTAATACTTTAAAAAGACGTATGTAACTTTGTGGATCAATTGAGGAATGACGTTTTTGTTTTATGTGATTTTGATTAATAAACGCGTTAGGGGTACAAGGGAATTTAAGAATTTGGATAGTTGCCTACTGTTAGTGTTATGAGGCTTACGTATTTTAATTTAGCCACAAATTAGTTTTATTTATATCTAAGTAGACCTTTATGTATAAGCTGAATAAAGGTTTACCTATCTAATCTTCTCTTGGTTGTAATTTATAATATTTTGGGATATCGATAGACATTTTTAAATTATTTACTGAACTTGTTTAGATATTTGAGAAACAATAACATTATCCGAAATAATGCGTTGGATGATTTTAATTCCGTAATGGCACAAATATGAAAGTAAATGTTTCTATAAAAGTGTGGGACGAAGAAGCTGGCTGGCATAAAATAGTAATTGTATATGTCTTAAACTTGCTTGAATCTCTTCTGGTTATTTTATAACAAGAACATAATTTAATAACTTCAACAGTGGATATAAAACGCCCACATGGTATTAATATAGTAGCATTAAAATACAGCTGCAATAAACATAACGGTAAAGTTCAAAAATTAATAGCAACACCTAATTATGACTTAAAAACCTTTTTAATACACTGCGATCCGAGATAACATTAATGACTTATCAATACAGCTGTTAAAATTACCGACAGACATTCAACTGTCCAAATTTTATTGATGGACGTTGCAAAAAGCCCAGCGGAATTCATCTGTAAGGCACAATGCCTTCAACCTGCAATAAAAATTATTAATACCCATTGAAAACGGAATAACCGAGAGCCAGAGGCTGAGAGACGGAACCGTCCAATCTACACTTAGAACCCTTGAAAATACAAGCTAAAATTGTTGGCGCGCGTTTTAAATAAAGACTTCGGACGAGTGGAATTTAATATTCGTATTTGAGCCGAGTCCGCGAGGAGTGGGAGTGGTTTAGTTGTTCATGCATCGCCGGAAAGATTTATATTACATACATTTTCGTATGCATGTAATCTGAAAATGTCGACGACAACACCGGCCTGCAGCGGATCAAAGTCAAAAGAACAAGTTTGTATGGAGCTAGTATGGATGTACTGCATTTTACTGTTGAGAAGAATAGCGCCTACAAGAGTATCACCGACGGCATTCATGGCCCACGCCCCTCTTAACGACTATTCAATACTCTTGAATGAACGATTGCTCTTTGATATTAAATTTGAACGGACAACGATAGCCAACCCTTTAAAAAACATGTAAAGCGATCTGCCTCGGTCCCTTTCAATAGAACACAAGATCGGCGAAATGCTGAATCCAAATGAGCATGGGAATCGCATAAACGTAAATTAAAAAACCTAATCAACAAACTTGGAGCGCTATTTGCATGTTATAATTAAAGTCAGGCGGTTATGTTAATCTTATTTGACATGATAGTTAGATAAGCAAAATAAAAGAACGTATTTGAATAAGACGATGGAGCGATAGTTTTCATAGTGATCCTCAAAAAAACTAAGCCAACCCTTTCCTTGTCGGGCACTTGGATCGTATAAGGATAAAAAACGACATGTGGATCCGACCCATTGTGTAATTTAAAGTAAGCCAAGATCTGGGAAGTTTCTGCTTGAACAATAACGCATTTTAATAATTTTCATTAAGATTGACAGAACTGATTAGGAGTTCACTTAAACCCTTATTTTTAAATTGGTTAGATTCCACTGATATTCAAAAACATCATTCTGTATTCGCTCTTTATTCTCCGTCTACCTAATTTGCGTTAATACGCGGTAGCTCAATAAGGATTTAATTTCCGAAAAGCTCTTCAATTCTTTTGTTATTCTCATAATTTACATCCAAGTCTGTGGTATCCAAACAAATTTCTTTGTGGCAATTGTTTATAAAAGTCCTGCGGGGGATTACTTCACCTCGCTGAATAACAAAAGAGTTGCGGCGTTTTAAAAGAGGATTAAACAAGGAGGTAGCAGTATCATCCACGCTAAGAGCTTACTTAAGTTTATGGAAAGTGTGGCGGCGGCTTAAGACGTTTAAACCATGACTTCCCTTCAAAGGGGTTGCGTTTTTGTTAAATCACGTTTTAAGGACTCTAAAAGCCGATCTCGCACGATATTATACGAGTTTTTTTGGTTTCGCCCATTGGTACTACTTCGTGGGGGTTCTAAAAGGTTTACCTCTAGACCCGCTTTTGTTTCTACGCTCTCAAGCTTAATTAGTAGCCTCTAGAACTTTATGAATAATATTTTACATGCAAGTCCCACAACTATCTCGTTCTTATGACGTTTGTTATAAAAACAGCTCGCAGCAACAATTTTGATTCTCGAATCATTTATTTTTTAGAAAAAAAAAAACATCAAAAGCTTT